>SSNS01000095.1:1541105-1554172 GCA_006937985.1 Aphyosemion australe
GATTTTAAAGTTTCTTTGATCCACAAGAACATTTTTCTGTCGTAAAAGTTTATCAAGATGGAATGAGATGTCTTCAAGTAGCAAGTGGGATCTTATAAGTGGGTTCTAACTTCAAGCCTTTTTCCTATATTGAGGCATCCCTGCCCCCTCCCATAAAAAGTTCACCTTGCATTTGACCCAAAAGTTTTTGCTGAATAATTTATTGGTTGCCTAAAAGGTATTTGAAAGAAAAGTGATACCTAAATTGTATCCTGAAATGTCTTTACACATATTAATGGGATATTGGATAAAGGATATCTTCATAATGTTTTATTTAAAGCTTTAAGAGCAATGATAGACCCATATATTATAAAATATTACCATTGGCACCACCTTTTGCTATTTTTTTGAGACATTTTATCAAATCAGAAATAAGATGCTTGGATTTGATGAATGTCCTGTACCTCTTATAGCCAAAAATTATTATCAAATTATCAAAAGTGCAGAGTAGATAAGAGGTCACTTCTTCACAGTTGCAGAGATTAAATTCCCCACTTGCAACTCAGGCCCTGTCCACACATAGCCGAGTATCTCCCAAAACGAAGATATTTTTTTACGATTTGGCCTGTCATCCACACGAAAACACAGATTTACGCAACGAAAATGAATATTTTTTAAAAACTCCAGCCAAAGTGAAGATTTACATTTTCTCTGTTTTCAGCGTTTCTGTGGACAGAAATAACCGGAGTTTTAGATTTCACGTCACTATCTGCAACAAAAATGCTGACGTGCTTTTTTATACTCCAAAACTACATTTAAGAGCAATTCTACCTCCTTATCGGTTCACACAAGCGAGCTAAGTGCCATGTTTCATGTTTTGTTGAAGTTGAGCAGGAAGACGAAATGAATAGGATTCGGGGGAACTACTGCCACCTACAGGTCTGGTATGCCTATGAATGTGCTTAACAAAGAACTTAAGTGGTTACGTGTGGATGGAGTTTTTTCTAAAAAGGAGGCGGTGTGGAGGCTATTTTTTGGGAGGGTGGATATTTGTTTTAAAAAAAAACAGCTACGTGTAGACAGGGCCTCAGAGTGGACATTAAGCCTCCTTTTCACTGGAAAGGAGGCTTTAAAAAGCATTGCGAAACGGCCGCGAAACGTACTTCGCGGCAATTAGCCACATATAGTAGACGGGTTCCTTTCCACTGGCAGCAAAGTGTAACATTTTAGACGCACCCCAGAAGCAAATGGACTCTATCATTACGTGTCAAGTAGGGATGCTTCGATCCGATCACGTGATCGGAAATCGGGCCTGATCACGTGTTTATTAAAAAATCGGAATCGGGTGTAAAAGATCGGAAATTGCCAAAAGACTGCAAAACGTCGGAGTATCTACGTCTGCTGCAGCACCTGAGCTGCCCAGTAGCTACAGGTGCTATGCAGGGAAAAGTTAGTCTGCCGACAGAGGCGCTACATGCCTGCCCAGTCACGGGAACATCGATCAATACAGCTGCAAATTGAGGGAATAAACAACTTGAAATATGAGCAATGCTGCTACTTTTAATATATTCATAATATTAAAACATTTTTTAATCAATGCACTTTCTAAAAAAATGAAAGTGAAACTTGAAGGACAGCTTGGATGTGTTTTCTTTTTTCCTTCTTATTTTAATGCTTTCCTGAAAATTATCGATCGGGACTCGGTGTCAGCAGATACTCAAAATCAAATGACTCGAAATCGGATCGGGAGCAAAAAACCTTGATCGGAACATCTCTAGTTTCAAGTCTATTTTTTATGTGCTAGGCTTCCAAGACATGTCACACTCCGCAGTTTAGGTTAGGCCAGACATGAAGTCAAACACAAAAGCAATGTAAAACATTCAAAAACTTTCAAAATAAAAGTCACTGTATGTAATTTCCTGTGAAACCCCCATAGCCAATGTAAACATAACAGAAAATAAACCACAGACTTTTTTTGGAAAAATGCAGCTGTCTTTCTCATAGGTTTTATTGTCTGAACTTCTGAAATTATGCGTGGTGTTGCAATTTTTCCATGATTTTGTGACTTGGGACCAGCGGCATGGAATGCATTTGCTTCCGTATCTGAAACACTCCCGGCTGAAAGTAGTTCCTGGATTGAAGGGATCTTGCAGGTAAAACGCTGTTATTACGTTACATGCCACTTTCATGTCTGGTGGAAAGGAGGCTTTAGTGTTTACAGTCCAGGGAAGGAGGTCTCCAGACTACCTGGGGGAGGGGCAGTGCATGATGATGCAAAAGTTTTCCATCCAGGCGTTTGCAATACTTTTGTAGACCTGCAGAATGCATGTATTAAAGGGGTCAGCACCTATAATACCGTGGATATCTACATCCTATTATAGTCTTTTAGACCATTAAACTAAATTGTATTGGAAAAATAAATTAAAAATGTGATTTTTTAATCCTATATTATGAAGGGCATATTTTCTCGCGAGCTCACACGCGATATTTCGGCTTTCTCGGACGCGCGCAGGACTGAGGAGCGCGTTCATTGGTGGAAGGAAGCAGGAAGCAGGACGCGGCTTCAGCATCTTGCTCCAAAACAACAAAAGTTATAACTGATCCCGACCTGGCAGTGACCTACAGGATCTAACCGTGTATTTACGAGCCCTCGCCTCGCTTGGTGCGTTATGGCGTCCTCGTTTGTTGTTGAGTTGGGATGAAAGCAAGCTCATCCAGGCATCGGCGCTTATGCTGTTGTGAAGCTGGAATACACACACCGATCGGAGTTTTGTCTCCCGTAACACGGATTATAACATGAGTCGTCAACGGTAAGACATCATTTATGCGTTTCACGTTATGAAATGAGCTTTGTTGTGCTTGTTGTGGTTCATATTTGTTTTTATTAGGCCGTTGTGCCGACACATACGGCCAGAACTCAAGTTCTCGTGTTGGAGTGCGCATGCTCGTGGGGTGCGTGTGAGCTGGTTGAAGAAGGCAAGATTAAACAAACGCGTCAATGTTAAATATCGGCTTCTCAGCCAGTGAAAAATCATTAGGAAGCCATTATAGACATGTTTTTAAGTGGAAAAGTGAAGATTTCAGGTGCTGGCCCCTTTAAGCTAAAAACCGCTTTGGGGTGTTTTGGATGTGGAAATGACAATATAACATGGTCAAGAACTCCAAAATGTGGATTTTGCATGATATAGACCCTTTAAAATGAAGAGGCATGTCCAAGTATCCAATTAAAACAGTTTATGTTCTATTTAATGAACATGTAGACAGAACAAACTGTACTCTCCCTGTTTTTCTGTTATCTTTAAACTCAGAACAGTTTGTTTTCAGCCCTTAGCAAGGAGAGAGAATAATGGAGGGCTTTCTCTCTCTCTTAGCTGATTATGTTTCTGCTTTGATCAACAGCAGCCATTCTCAGCCCATTTTCCAAAAGTTTGGACCTTGCAGACCACAACAAAAACAACAAGCACAGCCCTGGGAGTAACCAGACTTCATTGTGCCCTTATTTCAGCGTGGCACTCGGAAGAGCACCTGCAGGAGCTTTAAATTATCTGCAGTGCACTCTTTATTTGGTGCACTATCTAACTATGTTGACTAGGTCTAAAAAACAAAAAATATGCACTAGAGCTGATGCATAGATATTTTGAAATTTCTTGCTTAGCTTAAATGACAGAAATTTTCACCCATCCATCTATTTGAATCTGCTTAATATATTGTATTGATCTTATCTTCAAAATTCTTCACTTTTGTGACAAAAAGATGATATTGCATATCTTTTTTTGTGGTCCGAACATGTTTATTTTCACTCAAACATACAACTTGTGGCAGTGTTGTGTTCATATGAGTTCCATGTGTTTCAGTGTGCCAGAGACTGGATAGAAAACTGTTGAATTTCTGGATAATCTGATCAATCATCTAAGCCATGAAAAACAAGAACCAAACAGAAAAAAGGGTAGACAAATCACCATGTTGCTTAGTACCTTCAACAAAACAATGTTTTTAGCAGGTGACATATTTCCCTTCTTGTTTGGCTTAAAGTGACACACCACTCACCCTCTGGGGGTGTTAACTTGCTCTTAGCGATGTCAAATTGGAAGTCTACTTCAGACCTTTTGGTGCTTGAAGGGGGGCTGTCACACAGCGGCCCTGTTACGTCTGTCCTCCAGCAGTACCCCACTGAGATTGTTAAGTGTTGCTGTGGGGGAGTTTCAGCCACGCTTAATGGCCCTAAAAGCATTATTAGCTAATAAAGGCTGATAGGTCTCTTGGCTCTATAAATTTGAGAGAAGAGAGGAAGAAGAAGTAGTAGCTGTTGTGATAAGATCTCTGGGGAAGATGTCTTTGTACTAGGGTGCATCCTGCATGAGAATCATGGGAAGATAAAACAAAAAAAAAAACAATAAAGGGTTTAGGGGTAATAGTGAGTTAAAGAAGAAGTTAGCTGTCCAAGCCTGGTCGTCAAGGGCCACTATCCAACACACCTAATTCAATGGTTGAATTTCCTGTTCAGCAGCTCATCGAGGTCTGCAGAAGGCTGTTAATCACTTACTGATTAAAATCAGGCCTGTTGAAGCAGAGAAACTCCTAAAACATGCATGTATGAGTGTCAAGGTTGCTTTAGTTTGCCTTAAATACAAATAATCATCAACTCTTTTTCAAGCATTTAAATAAATAAATAAACAACAACTGTTGCCTGGGTTAAAATCAAACCGTGGTTGAGGCCTTTCTGTGTTGAGTTTGCATGTTCTCCCTGTGCACACACTGGTTTTCACTGGATAATCAGGTTTCTTCACACAGGCTAAAAAATATGAATGTTAGACCTAAATTTTCCCTAGGGGTGTGTGTGTGACTAGTTGTCTCTGTGTGGCCCTTTGATGGACTGGACACCTGTCCAGGGTGTCCTCCTACATCTGTCCAGATGACAGTTGGAGATAAGCCCCAGCTCCCCACAACCCTACTGAGGAGTGAGCAGTTCAAAAATGATAGATAGATGATAGATTGATAGATAGATAGATAGATAGATAGATAGATAGATAGATAGATAGATAGATAGATAGATAGATAGATAGATAGATAGATAGATAGATAGATAGATAGATAGATAGCACATTTGCCAAAGAAGGCTTAAAAACTGCCTCTTTATGTGATTCCTGGTGCGTCTAGCTTAAATGAAAGCCCCGTAAAATGAAAAAAGTGTAGAAGAAGAATTGGGTGATGTAGCCTCCTGTTCTGACCACAGAGGAAATCTCTGAAATTGAAGATAAAGGTCTTGCTGTCTCCACAGGGAACCAAGAAATCAGTTTCCTGACCCAGTTGGCTGTGCACATGCTCTCTCTCCCTCCCTCCCTCTCTCTCTCTCTCTCTCTCTCTCTCTCTCTCTCTCTCTCTAACCTCGAACTCAGTCACCAAGTGTCTGTCAGCGTACGCAGAGTTTTACTTGGTAGTGAGACCCAGTAGTAATTTTAAGAATTAAACGAACCCAGATTCAATCATGTTTAATGAAAACAGCGGAGTTAGAACAGAAACCGTACTAATAGCCATTCATTTTTTTATCCCATTATCATACTTTTCATCTTTTTTATTGTTTAATGTGCTTGTGATGCGACTTGTGATTTTTATCAGGAGAGGCACTTTAGAAAAATACATTCTTCTTGTTGTACTCCAAGAATGCAAGGGAAAAAAAAAGGAAGATAAAAATTGCTTTAAAATGTATTTATTGACAAAAAAATGCATATAGAGTTTTCCCTACATTATTTTACCAAGGCAGGCTTCCTGGATGCTTTTCTGGGCCGTCTGATTGTCTTTTTCTCACTCAAACACCGCTCTAACACCGAACTCTGACACGTTTTACATGCTTGTTTGAATATTGCAACCAGAAAAATTCAAACAGTTTTTAAAAAAAGAGAAGTTGTGCTTTCAAGTCTGCTTAGAGTCATTGTGGTAAAGTTGTTCTGCTGCTGGTGAATCAGTCTGTCACTCACCCACGGTGCTGAGAGATGGACAGAATATTCGCGGCAGAGACAGACGGCCACAGCCATTCTAATATCGACTGTAGCAGATCTATGTAAGGAAACAAAAAAAAGGGTAAATAACCAAAATGTGCAGCTCTGTCAGCTGAAAAGCTCCAGTACCCCCTCTCCCCCTGCAGTTGCTGCTGCTGCCATAACACAAGGGAAAACACTGGATGTCTAAAGCAGTTGAAACAACAGATACTGGGTCAGTCAGGAACGCTACAAAAAAAAAATGCAGCTTTGACGATCACGCAATCGCGTTGTTTGAAATGGCAATTTCGGTCCAAAAATGATCATTCTACTAAATTACCTGTTAACAACAACACTAGATGACCTGGGTCAAACATCATAATGGGTTAGTTTCACTCCAGGAGGCTCTACATCCCAGCAAGCACACATAAGTGGGCCCCATATGGGCTCTATATGGGCAAGCCATATGGGTCCTTACAGGGTTTGTCCGTGGCTTCCAAGGTGGCCCCATAGGGGTTTGCCCAGGAAGATTTTGCCCACATAGAGTTTAACGGGCCCTACATGGGTTTTCAGAGGGTTTGACTCAAACACTGGCAAACCCCTGTGGGGCCACTATGGAAACCACGAACAAACCCTGTTGGGACCCATACGGCTTGCCCTTATAGATCCCACCTACGTGTGCTGGCTGGGATACTGCAAGTCAGTTGATGTTCATGTCTGAATTATATTCAGATGTCAATCAATCTGTCCAAATAGTGGCCTCTTACATTTCTGTAACCTTTTTATTATTTTTCTTCTCAAATACACTTTCCTCGCCTTTTCATATCTTTCATCCTTTTTTGGGGGTGTTAGCCCTTTTACTGTCGATGTCAAAGAAAGAGACGTAAAAGTCAGAGCAATTTTTGCTTCCAAGACAGTTGTGCAGAGAGCTAGACAAAAACCTATGTAATTACAGTAGTAGTCACTGGTCCATTAGTGATAAAGACTCAATAGCTACGTTTACATGGACACAAGTAATCGGATTGAACGCCCTATCGGATCAAAAATGCGTCATGTAAACATGTCAATCGGAATATTCTGATCCGATTCGGCCTGATCCGAATGAAATTTCATTCCGATTGAGAGAGGTGGTTTTGTCCGATCGTCAATCCGATTGGCGTCCATGTACACAGCCATTCGGATCGTTGGGGTAAAATAATGCCCACTGCGCATGTGTGCAACTTCAGCGTGACCTCTTTTCGCCTCTGCGCATGCTCAGGACAGATCGAAAACATGGCGGGCGGTGAACAGAAGTGGTCTGTTGCCGACGCTATTTTTTACTGGAAATACTACGGGAGCTCAATATTGCTGAACGTCTCGATGGCCGAACGGTTAAAAATGCAGAGTTATACACTCAAGTGCAACTAAAGTGCATCTAAAGATGCAGGAAGCGGGAATTCACCGAAGCTAGAGAATAAGCAAATAAAATGCAAGGGGAAAGACGTGCGGACAAGATGGCGTTTGTTTACAATTTCTCTTCCGGGAAAGACAAGTCTGCGCATGCGCAAGCTATGGTGCGGGCATCGCGGCGTGATCGGATCATTCCAGTTAGTGTCCATGTAAACAGAGGTTTGGGAATTCTGATCAACCAAGATTTTAATCGGATTGGGGAAATTTGGCGCATGTAAACGTAGCTATTGAGACCTTCGCTGTTGCGGTTCCCTCATTTTACCACTAGATGGTGTTCCTACACATGGTCAGAGCTGTTCTTATATTTAGGAACATTTTCACACACAGTACAATTTGGTAAATACCACACAATGTGTAAAATCGTTCGTACGTACAAAATACGCATAAATCTGTTCGTAAGTACAGTNATGTGGTATTCTGGCCACATAGGGCAGTGGGGGTCTGAGTGACATTTCATTAACCCTGTAAAGGGTCACATTAGCACAAACTGGCTCAAGATAATGATTTAAAAATATGAAAAAGTTGCATAGTATGCCTTTAATTTAAATGAAATAAATAATAGCGTAGTTAAGTGTCGTATGCTGCATATCGTAGACTAATATGGCGCTAGCTTAAATGCTAACTCGACTTGCACTGTATTAATGTCAGTCTGTAAGTAAGCTGGTTAAGGTTTTCAGTCATCTAGGTCATGGTAATCCAAAGGGCTTTGAATGAAGTCAACTGCAGGGTTTCCCCCAGAAAACTCGCAAAGCCCGGTGGTAGACAAGCCCACGGGCGACCCACGGTGTTTTTGTAAAGTAAAAAAAAAAGTTGTCAGGAAGTTTAAAAGTATGACTATGTGGTGTTATAAACTATTTAACAATATTTATTTGTCTTACAAAAAAGCACAATCTTGAAATATGGTTTTACCAGACACAAAAAAATACAATTCAGATCATGGGAAATACACCTGACCTCTCACCCTGTTCACTTATCCATCGTAAGATGTTGCTATTGTACTGTTGCATCACCAGATGCTGTTAAAGTCAGACTTGCAGGTTAAAGACACCTATTCATTTTAAAGGTTTCACTGAACAAACATTTTTTATGATTATTTCTGATAGATATTATTATAATCGATCACTCTGAGTTTTTCATGCAGGCTGAACATGAAAATAGTCTCCTACACCTATCTCCTGCATTAACAAGGGCTACAGCTATTTAATATTTTAGTATTCGAATATTCTATCTAATCCTCTGTCAATCAAATATTCTATTTGATGACCTTTCAAAATGGAGGAAAAAAATTCTGAGTTTGTGTTTCAAAATCAAACTTCAAGTAGAAATGTTACTAATTTCTACTAGTAACAATGTAATGGTGTCAGATGTTTCTAAATATACACAGATTGACAATAATTCAACCTAAAATTATATTGAAAGATTGAGAGTTTGAGAGTGCATCTGTTTTTAGTTGCTTTTAATTCAGTTTGAATTACTTGTTTTTATGTTTTGTTTTTATTTCTTTTATTATGAGGCTTTTATCATAACTTATTTTCAGCATTATAGCAAATTGCTGTTGTTTTTATTGTTTTTAATTTGGTTTGTTAAGCACTTTGGTCAGCTTTTGCTGTTTGTAAAGCGCTTTATAAATAAAGTTGACTTGACTTGACTTGATAGATGTTAGTAAATTATATGCTATAACGGCCTGCCGTATGTGCAGCGTCACACTGAGCCGCAGTAATGACTCCAGGTAGCTGCGTCCCTGCTCCACACCGCTGCAGCTGCTGCAGCCATCTACATAAATAGGATGATGTTTTATTCAGTCTTAGTTTAACGTGAACACGATTAATGTGTTTTTTTCCGGTCCCTACGTGACGCGAAAGTTAGCGTGCGTGCTACGTATTAGCTTTGTCTATGGTATTAGCATTAGCCTACCTGGTCGTGGATTCGGCTGGCTGAAGCAGTTTCCTGTTCAAGCATAAAGTTGTGCTGTTATGGTAAGACAACTCCGTTTAACAGTGGAGACACTCGACCGTGTTTTCTCTTCTTCTGAGTTTAAAATGGTCCCAAACTTTGGACCGCCTTTGCCTTTTGCCTTTTGCCTTTATCGTTTTCTCCATTGTCCTCCATGCTGTCGCGATCACCGGTGATATCCAACGTTGTGCTCCAGTAAAATGTGTCCGTGTAAATTAGAGTCCGGCTGCGTTACGCATTTAACAACGCCTCGAATCAGTAAATAATAATGATTTGAGGAATATTTTTAATAGAAACATTCGAGTATTTGTTTCAGCGCTAAATTTAACATTTTAAATGTTAGTTTGGTGCATTAAAAAAACTTAAAAATAAATAAATAAGTGACGCAAAGCCTGGCGGCCCGCCAGGCTAAAATAGCGCTGGGGGAAACCCTGAACTGGACTTCTTTGGTTTCTTCTTCTTCAACCAAAAAAGTCCAGTTGACTTCATTCAAACCCCTTTGGATTACCATGACCTGGATGACTGAGAACCTTCACCAGCATATTCACAAGTAGTTTCTGCTCATTAGGCAACAATAGACAGCTACAGTTTATTTATTCTATATTCCAGTCAGAATTAACACAGCTCCTTGGATGAAAAGCAAAATGTCTTCAAGAAACCATAAACTCTATTTTTCCCATAGAAATGAAAAGCAGCAAAACAAGAACCAGAGCCTGTTGTTGTTGAGGTGTGATTTAGCTTCTACAAATAAGAAAGTTGCAGTTTTAAAGTTGTTGTGTTTCCACTTAAGCACATGCATTCAGTAAGCTGTGGTCTGTAATGAAATGGATTTGCATACAATATAAATCATTGTTTCAAAAGGGTTAAAAATCAAAATTCAAACATTTCTCAAGGTTTTTGCCATTTTTTTCCATCAAGAATAATTTGTATGTTACAATTTGAAAAGTATCTGGATTTAAAATTCCAAATTTGGTGTTTCCATTGTTTAAATTTTTCATAAATGTTTATCTGAATCAGGCACCTGCTTGGAAATCTAAAAAATAGGAAAAAACTCCAAAAACCTAAAAGAAAAATAACTTCCAGTAAATTGCGTTGCCCTTTAGGACGGGGGCATTGTCACCTTTGAAAATAACAAAAATCACTCAGAGAAACTTTATGTTGATTCACAGTGACCTTCTGTCTGAGGGTAAAAGTGAACCCGGAACTCAAAAAAAGATTTGTTTCAACAACTTTTTACACCAGCCACAGCACAAAGCTAAATTTAGTTTTCACAGTTACATTTATAAAATATATAAACAAGAATTAGCTGTGCTTGAGAAACAAAAACACCAATAAATGAACACCTCTCTCTGGTGCTTCTTCTTAGCCAGAACTCCGTCAGTGACAATGATGAATGAGGTTCGCTTCTTATAGCAGTGCATTAGTCTGGCAGTCACTTTATTGCTCCTAATCCAATGCGTCCTTTGAATTTTCAGGATGGTGTCCTTGTGAAATATAGAATTTATCACCAATCAGCCATAACATTAAGATCACTGACAAGTGAAGAGATATAAAAGACTTAATAGAGAAAAATGTGATAAAATAGTAAAATGGTGACATGATTATGGATAGCCCAAGCTTGTGATGCGAGAGGGAAGCAAATGTTGGTCCTGTTGTTCAATAAAGTAGGTACTTTTGGATCAAACTGATTCAAAAGGTAATGTAGGTTTTGACAGAATGAAGCCTAATCATCTGGTGTTATCACTTATGGTGCTGCTGTCCACCATCAAAAGCATCAAAAGACAGGTGAGCATCAGATTTGCACTAAAAATGGATCTGGATCGGGGTTGTAACCAATAAATAGATGGTTACTTTTAAAGCAGGCTGTCAAATCAGCTTGATGTCACAACTCACAAAAATACACACTTTGTGATATCACACAAAAGCCACAATTCCTTCTTTGACGTTGAACAGAGCGATAAGGGAAGATACAAAACGAGAACAGTTAAGTGACACCCCTTCCCACAGGGGGGACATGCAACTCCATCAGAGCACTGGTAATGAAAGGACTCCTGTGGGAAATTCTCCAAATTGACTAATTTGTAATTGATTCAGTGCATTAATTACCGGCCTGGTTACGCATGTGTCATGGTTAATATTGTGCCAATCTGACGGGGCTGGGAGACCCGTCTGCACTGGGACTGTTCGGGTGAAGCAGCCATTATTTAATTATGCCACACATATATCTGCGGTGAGACAAGTCTTAATTCGAGAGTAATCACTTCTCCGCGCTCCCTTACCATGAGCTGATGTGTGAAAAGAGGGTGTTGGACTGGGAGAACATCGTGGATCCATGTCGCCTGGTTTTAGATTTCACGTCACTATCTGCAACAAAAATGCTGACGTGCTTTTTTATACTCCAAAACTACATTTAAGAGCAATTCTACCTCCTTATTGGTCCACACAAGCGAGCTAAGTGCCATGTTTCATGTTTTGTTGAAGTTGAGCAGGAAGACGAAATGAATAGGATTCGGGGGAACTACTGCCACCTAAAGGTCTGGTATGCCTATGAATGTGCTTAACAAAGAACTTAAGTGGTTACGTGTGGATGGAGTTTTTTCTAAAAAGGAGGCGGTGTGGAGGCTATTTTTTGGGAGGGTGGATATTTGTTTTAAAAAAAAACAGCTACGTGTAGACAGGGCCTCAGAGTGGACATTAAGCCTCCTTTTCACTGGAAAGGAGGCTTTAAAAAGCATTGCGAAACGGCCGCGAAACGTACTTCGCGGCAATTAGCCACATATAGTAGACGGGTTCCTTTCCACTGGCAGCAAAGTGTAACATTTTAGACGCACCCCAGAAGCAAATGGACTCTATCATTACGTGTCAAGTAGGGATGCTTCGATCCGATCACGTGATCGGAAATCGGGCCTGATCACGTGTTTATTAAAAAATCGGAATCGGGTGTAAAAGATCGGAAATTGCCAAAAGACTGCAAAACGTCGGAGTATCTACGTCTGCTGCAGCACCTGAGCTGCCCAGTAGCTACAGGTGCTATGCAGGGAAAAGTTAGTCTGCCGACAGAGGCGCTACATGCCTGCCCAGTCACGGGAACATCGATCAATACAGCTGCAAATTGAGGGAATAAACAACTTGAAATATGAGCAATGCTGCTACTTTTAATATATTCATAATATTAAAACATTTTTTAATCAATGCACTTTCTAAAAAAATGAAAGTGAAACTTGAAGGACAGCTTGGATGTGTTTTCTTTTTTCCTTCTTATTTTAATGCTTTCCTGAAAATTATCGATCGGGACTTGGTGTCAGCAGATACTCAAAATCAAATGACTCGAAATCGGATCGGGAGCAAAAAACCTTGATCGGAACATCTCTAGTTTCAAGTCTATTTTTTACGTGCTAGGCTTCCAAGACATGTCACACTCCGCAGTTTAGGTTAGGCCAGACATGAAGTCAAACACAAAAGCAATGTAAAACATTCAAAAACTTTCAAAATAAAAGTCACTGTATGTAATTTCCTGTGAAACCCCCGTAGCCAATGTAAACATAACAGAAAATAAACCACAGACTTTTTTTGGAAAAATGCAGCTGTCTTTCTCATAGGTTTTATTGTCTGAACTTCTGAAATTATGCGTGGTGTTGCAATTTTTCCGTGATTTTGTGACTTGGGACCAGCGGCATGGAATGCATTTGCTTCCGTATCTGAACCGCTCCC
>SSNS01000095.1:1559652-1571619 GCA_006937985.1 Aphyosemion australe
TCGCCACAAAATTTTTTTTGAGGTGTCCTGGTCCGCCCCCCAATAGAACGTGATCTGAAAATCCGGTGGGCGTGGCCTAATTTTCAAAATAGCGCCCCCTAGGACCATTAAAACTGTCAGCCCCAAGCCATGCTTTGCCTGACAATTACGAAACGCTGCACGCTGATGTAGTGTCTCAGGACCTACAAAAAAGCCTCTTGAAGCCATGCTCTATATTGCACAGGAAGTCGGCCATTTTGGTTCCAGACGCTTTTTTGTCGTTTTCGGACACGTTGTATTGACGGTCACAGCCCCTCCCCCTTTTGACCTATCCTCTTCAAATTTTTGCTGTATACTCTTAAGACCATGACGCAAAAAGTGAACCTAAATTTTTTTCAAAAGTTGAACGGTGTGGGCGTGGCGAGCCGTCAAACATTGGCCTGCCGCCACGCCATGCTTTACTGTCAAAGCTCCCTATTTGACGCCTTTCACTTAATCAGCATCAATGTTATGCCTTATAGCAGTGGACACGTTGGGGTCACTTTGTGTCCAGTATTGCCAGGTTTAGAATAGAGGCGGGGCTTTGGGGCCATGGCCAATTTCAATGTGACGCCGTGCATTTACGTTTGCTTGTCATTTCCTCACTTCTCATGATATTGCCATGAAATTTATGGTGAGTGACACTAGTCCGCCCCCCAATAGAAATTGACGTCAATTTCCAGTGGGCGTGGCCTAATGCTTGAAATAGCGCCCCCTAGGACAATTAAAACTGTCAGCCCCAAGCCATGCTTTGACTGAGAATTACCAAACGTTGCACGCTGATGTATTGTCTCAGGACCTACAAAAAACTCTCTTTAAGCCATGCTCTATAATGCACAGGAAGTCGGCCATTTTGGTTCCAGACTCCATTTTGAGTTTTTCGCACACATTATGTTGACGGTCACAGCTCCTCCCATTTTTTACCTATCCCCTTCAAATTTCTACTGTATACTCTTAAGACCATGGGGGAAAAAATTCAACCTAAATTTTTTTCAAAAGTTAAACGGTGTGGGCGTGGCTACCTGTCAAACATTGACCTTTCGCCATGACACTCCTTGGTTTAATAACTTCCATGCGCATAATCAGATCTATATCAAACTTTGTCTGTGTTATCTTAGACCACATCTCAACATCATGACAGTGTTGATTGCTGACATCACCTAAGCCCCGCCCACTGAACACAGGAAGTGCATTGTTTTATGTTGAAATGGCCATATTTCTACTCTTTAATTTAGTCAAAGTAACACTGAATACATGGCGGCGTAATTACCACGTCAGTTCTGGCAGCTTTCCAAAAATGGAGGAGCGTTGATGCCATGGCGAATTCTGGCGTGACGCCATGAACTTACGTTTGACTGTAACTTTCACTAACACCCTCCAATCAGCATTAAATTTAACACGGTGAACAACAATCCAGGCCCTCAACCAAACAGGCGCAAATGGTTGGTGAACGTGATCTTATTTCACCACAGCGCCCCCTACATACCTATAAACTGTAATAACTCCTACAGACAAGGTCACAGCTGCACCAAACTTCCTTTGTGTCATCACACGGAAGTGCCCAACACATTCCTGTGGTCATTGGTTGATTTAACTTTAGCCCCGCCCCCTCAGACATTTTTGGCCCTGAGCAACACATGCATGGTGCAATTCACACCAAAATGTACACAAATGATTGTTGTCAACCTAGAAATTGCTCAATGGGATTTTTAATGCAATTTGGGACAGCGCCCCCTAGATACAATAAAACTTTAATAACTTCAACAAAAAAGCTCTAAACTGTACCAAACTTGGTGGGAGTCATCACACCACTGCACCAAACATATTTATGTGGTTGTTGGTTCAAGTCCCTTTAGCTCCGCCCCTTTCAGCTGTTTGCTTCTACAAAATGCACGCAACATCTGATTGACGCCAAACTAACACAAAGCACCGCTTAACTCACTAGCGTGGTCAGTTTAGAGCATCCCCTAGTGGTGAGATGCATAATTTTTTTGGCAGGCTCGGAGGAGGTGCTGAGTTGGGGTGAGGTGCGGATGAAGTGACGGCTCGCAGTTTCAGAGGTCGCGGGGGTTGACGTTTCTGTGCCGTCGCGGTGCTCAGGTCCCCCCGGGCTGCCACTGGAGGCCGGAGCGGCGCTAAGCTGCGAGGGCCGAACGACGCTGCTTGCAGCTTTAATTCCCTCTATTATGGCCTGGCACAATCCTCTTTAAATCGCTTACTGCCTATGTGTATATACATGTATCCTTGTTTTTTTATCTTCTTCTAATTACCTTTTGAGTGATGGTGCTGCTGTGACAAGTGAATTTCCCCACTGTGGGATCAATCAAGTCTATTCTATTCTATTTTATTCTATTCTATTCTATTCTATTCTATTACAGCTGGTTCAAAATGCAGCAGCCCGACTTTTAACAGGTACTAGGAAGCATGATCATATCACTCCGGTGCTCGCTTCCCTTCACTGGCTTCCTGGATCCAGTTTAAATTACTGCTTTTTGTTTTTAAATCCCTCCATGGCCTAGCCCAACCCTACATAGATGATCTGCTGACAACCTACACTCCTGGCAGGAATCTGAGGTCCAGTTCCCAGTTCCTGTTAGTTAACCCAAAGGCTCGTCTGAGGACCCGAGGAGATAGAGCTTTTTCAGTGGCTGCCCTCGGCTCTGGAACAGTCTTCCCTTACAGCTTAGGACCTCTCAGAGTTTGGAGCAGTTTAAGTCGTTGCTTAAAACTTATTTCTTTGACCTGGCTTTTAATGTTGGCTGATCTGTCTAGCTAATCTTTTACTTTTTATCTGGTTTTAATGTGTTTTTAGTTATTGTTTTATTGAACCTCTCATTTTATTCATGGTTTTATTATTTTTATTGTCTACTTTTTATTTTTTTTAAATGTTCATTTTCTTGGGTGTGTGTTATGTGGTTTTGCTATGTACAGCACTTTGGGTTGCGTGAGCAACAGTAAGTGTGCTATAGAAATAAATCAAGCTGGCTGATACAAGTGGTTTTATTACGTACAATGCAGTAAAGTGTGCAAATTTACACTTTTACTATGCTTTTTGAGATGATGACAACATGTACTTGCAACAGCACATATGCTTCTGCATGGGCCTTTTCCTCATGCATTCCTGCTGGTGGTGGTCGGAGGGACTGGTGGCGCCAGTGCTCGGCAGCCTCGCCTCTGTCAGTGCGCCCCAGGGCAGCTGTAGCTACATCGTAGCTCATCCCCACCAGCGTATGAATGTGTGTGTGAATGGGTGGATGACTGATTGTGTTGTGAAGCGCCTTGGGGGGTTGTAGAACCCTAAGAAGGCGCTATACAAATACAGGCCATTTACCATTTACCATTCCAGTTTCCTCCCACTGACCGTGAGCATGCACATTAGATTGATTGGTGACTTCAAGCTTGCCTTGTGTTAGAGTTTGTGAATATCGCTGTGTGTGTTTGAATATTAATATTTCTAAATTTAAATCAGCTAAGAAGAAAACAATTTAAGAATAATTTGGGAGATTGATACATTTCTTCATTATTTTGACCCTTGTTCTGGATTTTCCTCGGTTGAGTGGTAATCTGGCAGAGCAAGTAGGAAAACTAATGGCTATGGACAGAAACAAAACTTTGTTTCTGACACTCACTTTTCATCCCGTTCCGAGTTAATTTAGCTTGCTTGGGTCAGGGACCCTTCCAAGGCCACCAACCACACACCACTATGGCTGCTCTCCCTTGACTATTTATTCCCAAAACACACCAGTTAAATTGGTTGATGGCTAATCAACATTTAGCTCCTCCGAGTGTGTTATTACACAGCAATTGATGGATGGTACAATTACACCCTGTGTCACTTAGCTAAATGGCTATGTAATTCTAATGAGATTTTATTCACACACTGACCAGTGAGCACAAGGAGAACTTGGGGTGGGATGCAAAAGAAGAGAAGACTGGATTCTTCTGGATGGATTGAGCAAAAATAGACAGAGGAGTACTGTGAAACAGAAGATATCAGGGAAAATTATTGATTTGTGTCCAATGATGTGGATGTTTTGGGTATAAGGTGAGTCAAACACTAATAAAATGTTGTAAAGTGAAAACAAAATATGAAATTAATTAGACTGTTTGATGTCCAAGACAATGTAACGCAAGGTTGAATATGGAACATTTTAATAAAAAGCAATATTTAAAAAAAAATAATACCTCCACGGGGTGTTTAGAGGTGTGCAGAATGAATGTACAATGTTTCCTTTAGAAGCTATATTTCAAAAATTATAATCAAAATTTTATTTTGACGGGCACAACACTGGGTTTATGTTTACATCTACCAGCCACTAGAGGGCACATTGCGGTAAAAAGTCCGCTTGGCAAGGCAAGGCTGGCACTGTGCAAAATGGCGGACAAGTCAAGCAGCTGATTCTGAGCCCAGAAGATGTTCTAACGGTAAATACTGTTGTAAAATAAACTTATTAGTAGAAATTAGTCCTTACCCTGTACGATTCATCACTGGACATGGTGCTGGCTGGTTACTTCACGTATCAGCAGTGAACCAAAACCCTGACGGCTGGAAAATTTGTTCTGTTGTTGCACTACCACCTCTGAACACTAGATGTCGCCACAGTGTCCGTGTTCCATATTCAACCTTTTATGTGGAATCTGTTAAACTCATAGAGAAAGATGGTTCCTGTCTTAAAAACATTAATAATTTCATTAAAAAAACTCGGGGAACAGTGGTATAAATAAATAAATAAATAAATAAATATCCCTCAACTATCTGTTCTGGTCCTGTCCACTCCTGGATATATTTTGGAGGACCATTTTTGACATACCATCTAGAGTCCTGAAAGTTAGACTTGAACCGAACCCGATTGTGGCTCTTTTTGAGGTCCTTGAAAATCAAGTCAACAAAATGTTAATGCTCCAAAAAAACATCTTTTATCATTTGCTCGGTTCTTGGCCCGCCATGCTATTTTACTCAAATGGAAAGAAACCACTCCTCCCTCATATGTACAGTGGCTGCAGGATGTCATGTCTTGTTTAAAACTAGAAAAGATACGATGTTCATTGAAGCAACGTTCAAAGATATATGGGGTCCATTCCTGCAAGCATTTCCAGCATTGTAAAAGACTCACTGGTTTTGCACGGTACCATGCTGTCAAACCCAAGGCCGGGTTTTACATGAAGGCACCATCAATGTAGTGATGGGGCGGGTGGGATATTTAGGGTTTGTGTTTTGTCTTTTGTTGTTTTTTGTTTGTTAGTTATAATTTTGTACTTATTTCATTCACGCCTTTCTTTAATTGTATGAATGTTTACATATTGTTCTTTTTGCTTATGCTGGTGGCTATTAGCTAAGCACAGTCATTGACAGCAATAAATAAATATCAACAACCATGTAATGTAAACATTTTGTGCTTATATCCATCCATCCATCCATTTTCTATAACCGCTAATCCACGCAGGGTCATGGGGGGCTGGTGCCTATCTCCAGCAGTCTCCAGGCATGCAGGCGGGGTACACCCTGCACAGGTTGTTAGTCCATCGCAGGGCAACACAGAGACACACAGGACAAACGACCATGAACGCACACATTCATACCTAAGGAAAATTTATAGAGGCCAATCAACCTAACAGTCATATTTTTGGACTGTGGGAAGAAGCCGGAGTACCTGGAGAGAACCCACGCTTGTACAGGGAGAACATGCAAACTCCATGCAGAGAGACCCCAGGCCAGGACGTGAACCCGGGACCTCCTTGCTGCAAGGCAACAGCGCTAACCACTGCGCTACTGTGCAGCCCCATTTTGTGCTTATATGTGAAACTAAAAAATGTTTCCCTGAAGTTTATAAATAAATAAATAAATAAGACTAACTTGTCAATTGTTTTCTGTACGCAAGCACAGTAAATTACCTGAACCAAATGTTAAACCAGGTCAAACTTGCGTCCAATAAGGAAATTTTAACTGTCACAAATTACTTCATACTGCCTACGAACCCCAATTCAGTCTCCATCATTAAAAAATTAAGTTCACAGACAAAAAAATGTTGTATACAAAAGTGTTTACAAGGTTTTTACAAGGCTGTTTCTTTCAGTTCATCATCAGTTTGAAGAAAAAAATAAATGTAAATGAATAACCTACCCTCAAATCCAGCTCACACTGCTCAACATCCTCTGTGCTGCCAGAAGGTGACTATGATTTCCAAGGCTTAAATTAAAAAAAATACGTAAAAAAGAACTAATAAAGAAACACAACTAGTTAGAGCGATGGCAGAGTCTCACCGTACAGACGAAACAGTCAAAACCACAAGGTTTCTCATTATTATGCATAGACTTACCAACACAAGATGAATGCATAAAAAGATTTGTAAGGGTAGGAGTCTAAATAAAGCCAGAGGGGATTATATGTGCAGGTGTTTTCAATAAGTATGGCTATCAATATGGTTTTGTTAATGAGGAGGACAGAGGCTGGTTCCAGCAGAACAATCTTCCTCTGGCCTTAAGCGCCAACACCAGCCATTCTTAAAAGGAACTCCCTCGACTGAGTCTCACTGGGTGGAAATTGATTTCAATCCTCCAGAGAAGTTGGTCTATATCATTCATATTTCAATTTCTGCTTTATTTATTTATTTCCTGGCTACAGAGTGAGGTAGATATGAAGTCTGGAAGTCACAAGAGAAGCAGGGTGGGCTATTGTCACAACTCGGTTCTGCTTCTCCCGTCTGCTGCCTCGGTATTCTGTCTGGCACTGCTGTGTTACGATAAGTGTATATATTGAAGGTGTAGGAGGAGTGTGTGTGTGTGTGTGTGTGTGTGTGTGTGTGTGTGTGTGTGTGTGTGTGTGTGTGTGTGTGAGAGAGAGAGAGAGAGAGAGAGAGAGAGATGGGAAGAGAGAGAAAGATTCAGTACAGGTTTTCTTTTCACAATGTCTGATTAGAAAACCAGTCAGTAAACTTGTTATTGCCCTGCAAAGGTCTACAGGTCATGCAAGTCAGTTCCACTAGAGAATTGTGGACTGGCACATTTGAAGGATAGCAAATAAAAGCAAAGTTTCCCTTTCTTCATTTTCCACCACATTTAACCTCTCTTATTCTTTTGATTTCAAAGATTTATCCACAATATCTTTTTTTTCACAACAATTAATTGAATTTTAATCTCTACAGTGTTGCCAACTTAGCGACGTTGTCACCATTTCTAAATAACTTACTTTCTAGACCCCCTTAACGACTCATTTTTCCAAAAAGCGCCTAGCCAACAACCAAACATTTCTTGAAGGTCAACTTTTCCTATATTTTTAATACATTTGCTGTGGTCTTTAGTAAGAATGAATGCCCTGCAAGTCATTCTCTAGGGAAGTAAAGCTCCGGTGCACAGGACGCAGACGTCAACTGGAGGAGAAAATACCAGAAAACGCTGGCAGTCAGGGGCTTTCTGATCAGAAAACGGCTGGCAGTGAATGAGTTAAGGACCTGTAGCTGCTTTTGGTAGCCTATAACTTGGTCGTCAATATTCCCTGCAGGTTAGCAAAAACACCCAGCCTGCAATCCTGAGAGGAAGGATCTCCTCATGTGCATGCAACATGATCACATTACATCTACTGACCAATCATAAACCTTTCTCTTTGTGAATCTCAGTCGCTCACAAAAACCAGTTGTTTTACAGGCAAAACAGATTCAAGATACAGTGAGCATATCTGTAGATATTTATTTTATCAGGGCTGCCAACTCTCACGCACACACATTTTTCTGACTTTGCGTATTCTCACACCACACCTCCAATTTCTCACGCTGATAAATAATAATAGTTCATTTAATCTGAGCAACACATTGCAGCGCGCTATACACACTCCCTTATGGCGCCGCTTTATTTAACTACCACTGGAGAAATTTGTCTCAATTAAAAAAAATAAGGTTTGGAATCCTAAAAACAACAATGTTTTTAAATATGTAACGATAATTAAAGATCGTGTTAAATAATCAAGATCTCAGGCCCTGACCACACGTAGCTGGGTATCTCCCAAAACGAAGATATTTTTCTACGATTCGGCCTGTCATCCACACGAAAACGCAGATTTCCGTAACAAAAAGTAATCTTTTTAAAAACTGCCAAAGTGAAGATTTGCGTTTTCTCAGTTTTCAGCGTTTCTGAGTGGACAGAAATAACCAGAGTTGTTTCACAACGTCCTTGTCTGTGACAAAAATGCTGACGGCCCGTGTGCGATCTGTGTTTACGCTACAACATGGATGCCCTCAGAGCTGTGCTCGTCCAAGCGCTTTTTGACGCTTGTTGACTTTATACTCCAAAACTACATTTAAGAGCAATTCTACCTCATCGGTCCACACAAGTGAGCTAGGCGCCATGTTTCATGTTTGTTGAAGTTGAGCAGGATAAATGGATAAGATTCTGGGGAACTACTGCCACCTACAGGTCTGGCATGCCTATGAATGTGCTTAACAATGCACTTATGCAGTCATGTGTGGATGGAGTTTTTTCTAAAAACGAGGTGGTGTGGACGCTATTTTTTGGGAGGGCAGATATTCGTTTTAAAAAAAATCCCGGCTATGTGTGGACAAGGCCTCAATTCCAATCAACATATTTGTGATTATCGTTTTTGCCATAATCGAGCACCTCTACGTTGGTTCTCCTTAGAGTGAACAAAGTCAAAGAAAACCTACAGCATCGATCCGTCAAACTCATTTCAATCCAACATGTAAGCACAACCATATACACCGACCATGCAGATATCACAAATAGAGAATGTGATTGATGAACATTTAAGAGTCGTATTGCTGCAGAAAATAAAAACTTTTTCATGTCATATTTCACTCCATTACACTTTCAGTCTCATGCATATCTAGACACATACAAATGAAACCGTATAGGAATGACACACAAACCTGACACTGAGTCAAACTCTCACCATCAGCTACACCGCTTCACTTCTACACAAAGATGGAGAGTCATTCATTTCCAGGGGCTGCTGTCCCCGTATCTCGCACATTCATCTTTCTCACAGACACGCTGACAAGCTATATATTTGGAAACAGTTGCAGGTGAAAGAGGAAACGGGAAGTCAAACTGTTATTAGAAAGAAAGAAAAAAAAAAACAAGCAAGGGACTATATAGAGGGGGTTTGAACCTAGACCTGCAGCTGAGATCCTGAGGACAATCTGGCTCAAGAAGTCCCAAGAATTTTTGCTTGTTTTCCGTCACACACTCCTTCTCTTTTGCAGCACAGAAGTTGTTGGTCAAACTGTCTCTCTCACTAACCGTTCTCCTCAGGACTTGTCTCGCTCTTTCTCTTTCCCCCTCTGTGTGGTGTCACTTCCAGCCCCACACTGTCCTTCTTCGTGTCAAATTAAAGTGATGGAAATGAACTTGAGGAGACGCTAATTGCAACTGTCAATCCAATCTAGGTCGGGGCTGAAAGACAGGGGCTCCCTAGCACTTCATCAGTCTTCATTAATATTGAAGGAGTTTGCTAAGGAGCATGGGGCCAACGTAATCTGCACCAATCTAACAGTGCATCAGAAATTAGGAAGCTGGGGGAGGGCACTGATGGTGCCCGGGGGACAAATCTGCCAGTCAAAAAGAATCATGAAGAGAGATGTCAGGAGACAGGGACAGGGTCCATAAAAAAGATGCAGCTCTTCAGTTGTTGAAGAAATGTCAATTAAACCAACATCATATGAGGGTTTATAAATTGCATACATAGCTGTACTAAAGGACCTTCAGCTGATTTCAATCAGTAAAATGTTGTGACATTGCAAAACATTGATATCATTGTGACTGAAAATGTATGAATTTGAGA
Source organism: Aphyosemion australe (assembly GCA_006937985.1). Classification (NCBI taxonomy): domain Eukaryota; kingdom Metazoa; phylum Chordata; class Actinopteri; order Cyprinodontiformes; family Nothobranchiidae; genus Aphyosemion; species Aphyosemion australe. The sequence goes on from SSNS01000095.1 coordinate 1,569,461, forward strand.
CTCCATAATATCTTTTTTATCATATTAAAAAATTAGATTAAATAATGACGTCCAGATAAAGTTACTAAAGTGAAAGAACACAATATCTGTGTGTAGTTTAAGTAGATTTACTTCTATTTATGGAGTTCAAATTCATACAGCAAATTTAATTTACCTCTTCTGAAACAGCGTTAACGTGAGGAGTTAACTCACAACCAGCACATATGTTCCAATTTCTAAAAAAGTAGCAACATCAGTGAAAACCTGCGTTACTTTTAATATGAAGAAGGAGAAGAAAAAGAAGGAAAAGCAAAAGAAGGAAAAAGAAGAAAAAGGAAAATAAGAAAAAAAAAGAAGGAAAAGAAAAAAGAAGGAAAAGAAGAAAAAATATAGAAGGAAAAGAAGAAGAAAAAGAAGATGAAGAATTAGAAGGAAAAGAAGAAAAAGAAGTAGAAGAAAAAAAGAAGACGAAGAAAAAGAAAAGGAAGAAAAAGAAGAAGCAGAAGCAGAGAAGATTTTTATATAGATTGTCTTCTTTTCACTTGTAATACAATAAACTACATATCATCAATTAGGTAGCCAAAGTAGGACAGGTAATTTTGCATTAAAAATGGATGCTGACAGTGTTGCAAAAGACTGAAAAATAGTTTCAACCACAAATTTAAATACATTGCAAAATTAATTAATAAAAATAATATGATCAGGCTTTGCAAATATCACACTAACTGTTGCTTATTCACACAAATTAGGTTTTATTTAGCAGCCAGTTCGTAAGCAAAATCTGTGATTTCATCGTCAAATTCATATAGAGCCTTGCAGTGTTTCTCAATGTCAAGGGACCTCGCCTTGATGCCTTGGTCCCACCCCGACTGCCCAGGAGATACATCATCAGGAACCACCAAGGCATGTTCCAATGTTCACATGATACCGATGTGTCTGTCCTCTGTTTATTGGCCGTTTAGCTAACTGACCAAGGATACATGAGAGGTGCCTTGTTGCCTTCTCTTGGTCAACTATTTCCTAGAATGCAGTGCAGTATTTTCAAACAGATGTGATCAGGAGCCAGCAGCAGCTACTACAGGGGCAAATTTCCAGTTTAAATGTAAGTCAACTAATTGTAGCTATCAGGCTTATAGCTAAAATGTTTTTTTTGGTCCAAAGCACTTATCCATGGTTGGTTAGTTGCTTAGTAGTTGCAGCTTCGGTGTCTAGCAGGTACGAACTCGCTTACACGCTTGATTTAACCAATATATACACAATTAAAAAAGTAAAAGGCTCGATATACATCTATTAGGGCTGGGCAATAAAAAAAAGTGATAGTGTTCCATTTAATCGTTTTCTTTGGCCAAGGAAGGACAGTGTCCTTGTAAGCAAGGCGCCTAGCCTGCCAAGGCATGGTGCCTTGACATTGAGTAACACCCTAGGTATTAAGCTACTTGTGATTTTGTATTTAGGATCAAAATGATGTGATCAACAAATATTTTGCTTTTAGTTTACATGCAGTACACTTTTTTTTTACCTTGCTGCCCTTGCATAGAATGACATAAAACGTGATTTAACAACACAAACAAGGCAATAAAAATGTATACACAAAAAAATACAGAAAAAAGTCATTTAACTCATTAAAACACATTTTGCATTTGATCACTGGTGAAATATAGCAGGTTAGAAATCCTTTCAGGTGTCGAGGTTGGGATTAGAGCAAAGACAAACTGTCCATACTCTGGCCTGTTTAACACAAGCACTCCCCAGACCCTCATAACCCATAACTGGCCCTTTCACTATGAAGGTCACACCAACTGGGACTGAACCCATATAAAATGATAACACGTTGGTATCATATCATTATATTCTCCCTCACATGCTGAAAAGGACTGAATTCTGCTGTTTGTGCAAATTGTCTAGTGTGATGTAATCAATGTCTAGATTTCTAGGACAATGGTTTGTTCCTCGTGAAACGACAAGACATATTTAACCTTTAGTCACCCATTAGTCTATTCCTGCTCATCGGTGCACACATTGTGGTCTCCATCTGCTGAACGTCACTATGACAGCTGGGAGTTATTTGAACAAGTGTAGGGTCAAGTGCACAATTCATCCAAGAGTCACTAAGGACAGCATTAAAAGACAAAGGCTGTCATTCCCTGAAAGCCTCATTTAGAAGATAGATGTTAGAGAAA
>SSNS01000095.1:1607137-1622512 GCA_006937985.1 Aphyosemion australe
TCTGGTGTGTTTCCAGCTGCTTTTAAAAATGCAGTTGTTCAGCCGCTATTAAAGAAACCAGGCCTTGACCAGTCCGACTGTGCCAATTATCGCCCGATCTCTAAACTCCCATTTCTCTCAAAAGTACTTGAGAAACTGGTTCTCACGCAGCTTACCTCTCACCTCGATGACAATGGGCTTTTTGACCCATTTCAATCAGGCTTCAGACGTAATTACAGTACAGAATCAGCACACATTCGGGTCCTAAATGATATCCTGATTCTAACTGACTCTGGCTCCCATGTGCTGTTACTGTTACTCGACCTGACCGCAGCATTCGACACTGTAGACCACACCATCCTACTTCACAGGCTTGAATCATGGGTGGGTGTGACCGGTACTGCCCTCGACTGGTTTAAGTCTTATCTTAATGATCGGTGTTTTAGTGTCCATATAGAAGACTGCTCTTCTCCTAATGTCCCACTTCCATGGGGAGTGCCGCAGGGCTCTATCCTGGGTCCTCTCCTCTTTTCAGTTTACATGCTACCACTCGGTAAAATTCTTGCAAGTCACGGGGTTAACTATCACTTCTACGCAGACGACTGCCAGATCTACCTTCAAATCAGCCAACAGCACTCAATTTCTGCATTGTCAGAATGCCTCTCTGAGGTCAAATCCTGGCTTTCTCAAAACTGCTTACGGTTAAATGACAGCAAAACAGATGCCATACTTTTTAGCCCCACTAGCACGACTGGCTCTTCAGGTGTCCCAACGCTCCCTTCACTCAATCTTAAATCATGTGCCACCAGCCTGGGTGTGAAACTGGACTCTGACCTCTCAATGACTTCACAAGTAAACACCACTGTCAGGTCCTGTTTTTTCCAACTCCGCCGCATCACTCGTCTTAAATCAATCCTCAAACGCCCGCATCTCGAGTCTGTCATTCATGCATTCATCACTTCCCGTCTGGACTACGCAAATTCTGTCCTGATTGGGATAAATGCTTCTGCCCTAAGCAGACTACAGAAGGTACAAAATGCTGCGGCCAGATTTCTAACTAACACCAACAGACGTATGCACATCACACCTATTCTAGCAGATTTACACTGGCTCCCGGTCAAATTTAGGATTCATTTCAAAGTCTTGTTATTTGTTTACAAGGCTTTGAATTGCCCATCTCCATCCTATCTGGCAGACCTTCTGACTCTCTATGTCCCCACTCGCACCCTTCGTTCAGCAGATCATCAGCTACTGGTTGTTCCAAAGGTCCGGTATAAATCACGGGGGGAGCGTGCCTTCTCTTACGCAGCCCCCAAACTCTGGAACACTCTGCCCCTCCATGTGCGTTTGGCTCCCTCAGTCAGCAGGTTCAAGTCGGCACTTAAAACTCACTTTTTCAGCCTTGCCTTCGCCCCGTGACAATTTCCATGAAAGTCCAGCACTAGTTTTACTTTACTTAATTTAGGTTTTTATGATTCAGTAGCTCACTTTTTAACACCTTGCACTATCTTGCAGTTCTTTTGATTTTATATGTGACTTTTTAATTTGTTTTTATCAGTTACTGCATTATTTTTACTCTCAATAGTGCTGTTACTTTTTACTTGTTCTTTTAGTCTGTTAGTTTTTAGTAGGAATTTTTATCTGTGAATTGATGCTGTTTTTGTCTTTTACCTGATTTCCATGCTTTCATTGTGTTTATGTTCGAGCATTTGGCTCTTTTATGTACAGCACTTTGGTTAGCTGCCATGCTATTTTTAAATAGTGCTTTATAAATAAATTGGTATGGTATGGTATGGTATAGCCACAGCTGCCCTGGGAAACACTGACAGAAGCGATCGAGGCTACTACTCAATTAGCACCTCAGAGCCCTCCGTACATCACCAGCAAGTGTCTTTGCCTAGTTTACAACAACCGAGATGGATGAAGCAGGGATACGAACCGGTAACCCGCTAGTTACAGAATGAACTCCTACCTTATGAGCCACCGTCATCTAGTATTAAGTGATGTACACCTAGCTTCTTCTGAGCTTGCTACTTTTATAAATGTGTCAAATGCATGGACTAGCTGCCAATCATCGAACAAGAAAATGTAACGTTATAATCAAAAGTTAGTGAGTCCACAAAAAGTCAGATGAGCTCACCTTCCATGTAACTCCTCATACAAACAGTTGCTTTCACTGCAGGAGTAAGATTGTATGGATAGGAACTAAGAAGCTTCACCAGCTTGCTGAAAGGCCCCCCAAGGGTAGTTGATGATGAGTGGAAGTGTGCAACTCACAGACTTTCTTTTTGCCTCCAGCCTGTTTCCAGCCAGTCTGGGGATAAGAACTGGTAACCTCCCACAAACCTGCTTTTCTTGCCCTGGGCTCAAACTACTTTATTTTCAATTCCTTTCTTTCTCCCAGCCCAGTCTTTCCCTCTCGCTCACTGGGGCACTCTCTATACTGATCCAGGTTTGGAAGCCTCAATTGGACAAGAGAGTTTAAAAAAATGGTATATTGTTATTTATTAACTTTTTTTTAACCTCTACATCTGGGACACTTTGTCAATTAGTCCAGCTGTCCAGCCGAAATGATCCCACATATCCTTCATGCCTCCAGCACATACCAGCTTCCATCCTCCATCAGTGGACGGTCCCATGAATCTTAATTTTGTTCCCAAACAGTTGCTATCAATTATCCTGGCTGCTTCTGCTAACGCTTCCTCGGCCGCCCATTTTTCCCCATTAAAAAGTCTCTNCTTCAAATTAAACTTTGAGTACGCTGGGGTATTCTGATCACAGGTATTTCTAAAAGAATTTTAAAATGTTTGTGCTTTGGTATTGTATTTATTAATTCTTCATCAATGAGCAACTTTTGATAATTTAATCTGATTTGCCTAAGTAAATCTATGGCCAACATCGAAGTATAATATTTTCCTTTAGTTCAGAGACTCCAAATGAGCTCCTTTTATGTACTCAACTCAAGACAGTTTTGACCTCCATTCGCCCCCTTCCCTTCCCTTATAATGCTGCTTTGTTCATTACAGATTCTGTGCATTGCTTCCTTCATTTTCTGAGGTCCTCCCACTACAGCATAAAGTACAGTCATTACAGTAGGTCAGGTTTTTATTGATCACTGTAAGTAAAAAAGACAGGGAGAATATATGTTCTCCCTGTCTTTTATTGTACTTCCTGCCTCTTGTTTTGCTGCTCTTGTGTGTCTTCAACTTGTTTCCTTCTCACACTCCTTTTTATGTTCTATTTTTTGTGTGTTGAGTTGGCATCCTGTTTCTCCAATGTATGTTTTATTGCAGAGTTTGCATGGTATTTTGTATATAGCTCTATTTGCTCTGTGTATAATGAACAACCACAAAAAAATTAATCAGATAGAAAACACAGAAGAAATGTAACAAAGACATTCACATGCTGGTGGTGATAAACTACATCATAGCCACAGCTGCCCTGGGAAACACTGACAGAAGTGATCGAGGCTACTACTCAATTAGCACCTCAGAGCCCTCCGTACATCACCAGCAAGTGTCTTTGCCTAGTTTACAACAACAGAGATGGATGAAGCAGGGATTCGAACCGGTAACCCGCTAGTTACAGAATGAACTCCTACCTTATGAGCCACCGTCATCTAGTATTAAGTGATGTACACCTAGCTTCTTCTGAGCTTGCTACTTTTATAAATGTGTCAAATGCATGGACTAGCTGCCAATCATCGAACAAGAAAATGTAACGTTATAATCAAAAGTTAGTGAGTCCACAAAAAGTCAGATGAGCTCACCTTCCATGTAACTCCTCATACAAACAGTTGCTTTCACTGCAGGAGTAAGATTGTATGGATAGGAACTAAGAAGCTTCACCAGCTTGCTGAAAGGCCCCCCAAGGGTAGTTGATGATGAGTGGAAGTGTGCAACTCACAGACTTTCTTTTTGCCTCCAGCCTGTTTCCAGCCAGTCTGGGGATAAGAACTGGTAACCTCCCACAAACCTGCTTTTCTTGCCCTGGGCTCAAACTACTTTATTTTCAATTCCTTTCTTTCTCCCAGCCCAGTCTTTCCCTCTCGCTCACCGGGGCACTCTCTATACTGATCCAGGTTTGGAAGCCTCAATTGGACAAGAGAGTTTAAAAAAATGGTATATTGTTATTTATTAACTTTTTTTTAACCTCTACATCTGGGACACTTTGTCAATTAGTCCAGCTGTCCAGCCGAAATGATCCCACATATCCTTCATGCCTCCAGCACATACCAGCTTCCATCCTCCATCAGTGGACGGTCCCATGAATCTTAATTTTGTTCCCAAACAGTTGCTATCAATTATCCTGGCTGCTTCTGCTAACGCTTCCTCGGCCGCCCATTTTTCCCCATTAAAAAGTCTCTCTCTCTTTTTTTTTCTCTCCCTCTCTCTGTCTCTCTCTCTCTCTTACTCTCTCTCTCTCGCTTTCTCTCTCTGTGTCTCTCTCTCTTTCTCGTTCTCTCTCTATGTGCGTTTCTCCTCCCTCTCCCTGTCTCTTTTTTTCTCTCCTTCTCTATCGCTCTCTCTCTCTCGTTCTCTCTCTATGTGCGTTTCTCCTCCCTCTCTCTGTCTCTTTTTTTCTCTCCCTCTCTATCGCTCTCTCTCTCGTTCTCTCTCTATGTGTGTCTCCTCCCTCTCTCTCTCTGTCTCTCTCTCATTTATCTGTCTCCTTCTCTGTCTCTTTCTGTGTGTCTCTTTCTCCCCCTCTCTGTGTCTCTCTCTTTCTCCCTCTCTCTGTGTTTCTCTCCCTCTCTCTCTGTGTCTCTCTCACTCTCCCTCTCTCTCTGTCTCTCTCTCTCTCTCTCTCTCTCTCTCCCTCTCTCTTTGTGTTTTTCTCTCTCCCTCTCTCTCTGTGTCTCTCTCTCTCCCTCTCTCTCTGTGTGTCTCTCTCTCCCTCTCTCTCTGTGTCTCCCTCTCCCCTCTCTCTCTGTGTCTCTCTCTCCCCCTCTCTCTGTGTGTCTCTCTCTCCCTCTCTCAAAAGCCTATTTGCTTGGAGGTAGAACATTTCTCAGAATGCTTGCAAACCAAGTGCTTTCTACAGGTAAAACTCATTAATATGTGTTGTGCGTCGCTTTTAACATTAAGTGTGCACGCAAGTGTGCAGGGAGTCATGACTGACTGCAGTGTGTAGCTTGAAATAAATATTTCTAAATTTGTTTGGTTTTTGGTATTCTTCTAATAAAAAAGAAAAAAACAAGCAAGAACAAAAAAAAAACTCGGTGGTATTTTTGTTTTTTGACTGCAACGCTCACTAAACGATATGTGGTAGCGAAACAAAAACCATAAGATTATCCACTAGCAATCATATATTTATTCACTTTTTTGTTTACTTACTTCCTTACATACTGACTTAAATTAGGAAAGCACACATGGACACGCAGATCCAGCCAAAGTGCCAAACATTTATAGATCTAAACAAATATTTTGAGCCTCTCTGTGAAAAGGAATTTGAGCAGATTTAGCTGCCTAAAGGCATGGCTCACAGGCAAAGCCTGTGAAAACACAGAAAGCAGACGTGTTAAAGCCCAAATAACCTTAAGCAGTGTGTTTGAATGTGAATGTGTTATTTATTTATTTTGTGTTTTTTATTCACATCCTTCTGCAACTTTACTTGGGCAACAGTAAACATTTGCAAAGGAGTTTCATAACACAGTGCTCTATGAGCAAATGAGCCTTTAATTACGACTCTCTGATACTCATTGCACTACCATGACACTAGCCCATCATCATTATCTAAATTAATTACAACAGAGTAAATTTTATTAAAAATTTAATTAAATGATAATACTTTTGTATTTTTTATTCTGGTTTAAAAAATTCAGTAGAACTTCCTTTGCCTTGGAGAGAAAACAACTGATTAAAATCTCAGATGTTCTTTGTATGTGCCTCATACTCTTTGTGCATTGCAGATGTACAGGTTAATGGACTGTTTTTACTGCACAACACACCCTGGGAAAAGCTGATTGTAATGCGGCTGTCCTTGTCACCTTGCATTCCTTTTAACTTGCAGCAGGGCCACCTTTTTCATCACAGCGCAGATCGATTATAATTTGTTTTAAGGCTTAGAGGATGAATGTAAATGGCCATGCATAGATGTTGTAAAAGACACAGGCCAAAACAAAAAAAAAAAAAACAGAACATGCATGTGGCTGACAATTAGATTGAATTAAAGTGGTGAATTCAGTGTTGCTTTTATTCTTAGTTCTTATCAGTGGTAGGAAAACCGAAGACAACCTGAATCAGCAGTAAATGACTACATGGAAGATAGGTGGTGATAAAAAAGGCAAAAACCTGGAAAATGACTCAAGTTACAAAAAACAACAAAAACAAAAAAAGAGTTTTAATCATTTTGCCCATTGAATTTTGAGGAAAATGTGAGCATATTTGTAATTAAAGGTGCTATATGTAAGAATGAAGTAACAATGACATCCTGTGGTCAAAATTGGTTACTGCAACCACGTTCTAACTGTGGTTTCGTGAGTTTCATGGTTGTTGCCTGTTCCGGATCAGCACCAGAAGATTCTAGATGACAAGTGGGCAATAAAGTTTCGATTTATCGCCCACTTGTCAATAAAGTCTGTAATAATGTTCACGTCCCTTTAAGAAGCTGTACTACCTCGAGTCACATGACAACACGACTCAACGTAATACACGAGACAGCCCCATCTAGTGGACAACTTTTGTTATCGTCCATTTATCGTTATCAAGGTGAACTCCTCAATATACCGTGATATTGATTTTAGGCCATATCGCCCAACCATGACAAGCAAAGACGAGTCATACACAGTAAGTTGATAAGTACATGAACACATTGTCATATCTAGTACTAGCACTCAAGTGTTTTACAATAGGGAGCACTTACTATACTTATTACGGTTATATAGTTGTTTGCCCCACAGACATATACTGTATACAAAGACACCTCTTGGACTGGCGCTGCCTATTGGAGCTGCCGTAGTGGCTGGCCGCCATCTTAGATGGGTCTCCATTCGCCCCTATTGCATTCATTTCTACTGAGGAAGGTGCTTACCCAACTAAAAACACATTTTATCAAGCTTTTTCACAAAACCAGACACATGGTATGGCATGATACTTAAAATATTAATATAATTAAACAAAAAAAAATTAAACAAATTAAAATATAAAATCCCATCAGGTAGGCTAGAAAAGTCAATAGTAATCCCACGTGATCGGTTTTCAATAGTACGCCTGTTGTTGCAACCATAGACTGCACAAAAATGGGCATAGTTGCTCACTCTGCATTGACTTTGCAGAGTGAGGAGACCCATCCAATATGGCGGCAACACGGTTACGCTCTCCAGCACCCAATGGGGCGTCTACGTATTCATGTCTATGGTTTGCCCTTCTTGCAGTTAGCTTGTGGTTATAGTTCTGAACGACTCATTAAAGGAAATAAAACACCATAATTTACTCATTATTCACTTCACACATTCATTTCACTGTAATATTGAGTTGTTGGTAATTTAAAAAGTAGCTTGAGATATTTTAGAGCCAACTATTTGCTTCTAATTCACCGTTAGCATTGTTAGCTCAACGTTAGCCTCTAGCCTGCTTCACCTTATATTAGAGTGAAACAAAAATATGCTGTGGCTTCTTAGGGGTACAACAAATAACTTCTGGGTCGCTCCTGTTTACTGGTTTTGGTTCTTTAAACAACTCTGGAGCTTTTTGCCTGCCAGTGGAGACACGGGAACCTCTCAGGGTCACTGATTGAAAACATTAAAAACATCCCCCTTTCAGGTTTTTTTTTTGAAAGGAGAAAAGCTGATGATTCCCCAGCTGGCTGTTTCAATGTAACCTTCCTTCCAACATGGTTGAGACATTAAACTGCTTGGTGTTTTTTTCACTGTAGAATTCTTACTTATTGTACCTTTAAATTTTGGAGGACTGATAAAGCTGAAATATTGTGGTTTCACTAAGCTGCAGGAATATTCTCCAAACGCTGATGCAGACAGTAACAAAACAGCAGAAGGGATTTCAGGGCTTGATAACAATTAATAGTGTAATCACTGAGAATCATTAGGCGGGACATCAGAATTGGATTTATTTGCCAAGTCTGTGAAACACAAGGATTTTGGTTCCGGCTGTTGGTAGTGTGTTCAAATGATGCCCTGAGATGTTTCCCTTGTTATTTATGAAGCAACTTCAAACACAACATGTGACGTTGTTAATGAAACATTTGCCAAGCTGCAAATGGAAAACCTGAAAGCAACTACTTTGGATATTTTTATCTACCTTGTCATTTGGGAAAATTGTTATGTTGTTCTAAGCTGTTCAAAAATAATAGCACTGCCTTAAATTTTTTTAATTTAATCAAACAAATAAAAATACAAATCTGTGATATCTTTTAGTGGTTTTACTTTAGTGATCTTATTTGAAAATACTTCAAATATCCAAATATGCTGTGCAAATTGTGGGATTTTGAATGCTGATGCTCCAAATATCAGTTTGACAAAAAAGGAAACTGTTATTGATTACCTAAACATCCCACTAAAATGAATACTCAAAACTATTTGGCCACTTATTTAAACATATTCGTTTTCAAGCCCTGTGTTATGTTGTTGTGGCACATTTTAATTAGCTGCCACGCAGATGCAAGCAAGCATGTAAACGGAGGAAACAGGAGAGTGGAGGGGTGGAAATGATGAATTTTTACATCAAGGTCCATCTGTATGAACTCCACTGTCCAGTGAACATCCAAAATTCTATTTGTTCCAAATTTTAATTGTTTGCATTGCTAGCGGGCAGATGCATCTTTGTTATAATGTGTACATTAGGCATCGCCTAAGTTATTCATTAATTGTGCTCTGGTGGGCTCTTGTGCAATTTTTTCACTGGAAGTAGCTGGCCAGTGAACTTGGTACAGGGTTCGAATTACGGGGGAGCTAAAGGGAGCCCGGCTCCCCTGAAAGGGTGACGGGCTCCCCTAGAAGCCCTCAACTGACACACCCAGGGGGAGCCCGAAAAAAGATCAAGTTTCTACCTATATTACATTATTTATTTGGACTCTCAAGCGGAGATTATTTTGGGCGGAGAGAATGGAGAGCGGCAGCGCTGATTGGTGGTCCTGCGCACGGCCACAGTAAGTGGCGCCACCAAAAAACATAATTAACACGCGATCGTTCATGTTCGCTCATATTATCTGGCAGCCTTTCTGTCTTTCATTTGTGTCTGACGCCCTCTCCCCCTCCCTCTCCTGTTGATCACTGAAACCCGCATCTCTGCGCACCGGTGTTGCGTCAAATATTCTCGTACGTTCCATCATTGTTATGTTTCTCCAGCTGCTCCGCGCCTCCCAACTGAAAAAGTCGCGCGCGCTCATTACAAGCTGCACTCCCAGCGCGCTCTGCTCTCACCACAAGAGAACTACAACCTTGTTGAGCTCAAACATCTTATTTGAGCAAATCCAGAGCTTTAAGTTGGCCCCTCCCGATATATGCAGAACACGCGCTCCATGAGGGGCCTCATTTTGCACACGAGTACTCTCTCCAAATGCGCAAAAGGCGCATCGCTGTTGCGCGCCGCGCACACATCACCGTCAGCTACCGTTAGCCCAGACAGGAGGAGAGAACAAAGAGACGAGGTTTCCGACACCGTGCACGCTCCCGCAATAATTAACAGCAGCAGCATCTGAACAACCAGTGGTCAGATGCGCCGACAGGCAGGTGGAAACATGGAGGTGGAGATGCATCCAAACGGATGAGAATAAGCACAAGAAAAAAAGTCAGAGCAAGAGGAGGAGTGAGCTGCACTTGAAAGTGGGAATGTTGATAAAAAAAGAAAAACTTTGTGAGCATAAACATCCCAGCTGCTGCTGATCATGAGACAGAAGAGACGATGATTCTGTCTGGATGTGGACTGGAGAATATTTTACAGCAGCTCTGATTATTTATTAAATGTTTTGTTAAATGCACAAACCTTCACTTCTGTCCTGTTGTCTCTGGTTCACAGCCTTTCAGTCCAATAGTATCCTATAATTAGTTGTTGTAGTCATATTTACATCAATTTCATTTGATAATTTCCCATTGAGAGCAAAACAAATCCTAATCTGCTTGTCTGATAGATTTCTGGTCATAACAGGGCCGATGCTGAAGTCTTAAGAGTTAAGACTTAACCCTAACCCAGCTGCTTCTGCTGAGTGAAGCTTGAGGCTCATCAAAGGCACAAGAACACCTGAGTGGCAGTAATTCAACCTAAAAGGTGAAACTAATCTATGAGACAGACTCATTCCAGATATTTCAGCCTTTATTTGTTATAATTGTGATGATTCTGGCTACAGCTGATGAAAACCCCACATTCAGAATCTCAATTAAAATATAGTGNACTGACATAAGTGGACTTTTACACCAGATTCTCATTTCTGAGTTTCACCTGTAGACCACATTAGAACTGGCTCTGCTAAAAACTACAATACTTAGATTATTCAGAGCTTAACTAGATTATATTAGACTGATAGCAGAGTCCTTAAAGAACAGTTTGTGATTGGTTAAACCTTTATTTGATTTGTGACAGTATAAAAAACAAACTTTATTGCATCTGACCCACCTTAGGTCTGGTCTAGTGTAAAAACTACAACATCTAGATTCTTCAGACCTGGATTAGATTATTCTACATTACCAACAGAATCCATCAATTCCAGGTGATAATTTGTGAAACATTTAGGTCAAATAAGGCCACTTTCTTCTTTTTTATTATGAATTTTGAAAATAGTTACATAAAACAAGTGCTTGAAAATGAAAATGTAGGTAAATTTATCCCACTACACGTTTGTAACTTTATAAAGCAATAATTTATTAACCCCCCCCCCCCAAACACACCGTCTAACTGGGCTCCCCCGGAAGCCTCTGTGTAATTCGCACCCTGACTTGGTAGTAATTTTAACCGGCCATAGCCAAGGGATTAGATGAGCTTTCCCCTGGCAAGACAGTTTGGCAGCAGCACTTATCTGCAGCAACTTACAAGGCTTATTGAACATTAGCATGCAATTATCTTTGATGGTCTAACTTTTCTTGCCGGCTGACAAGACTCAATGATTTCCTGTGAAGACTTTTCCGGGGATAAATACTAACATAAAAAGAAAGAAGAACAAGAACAAAATGACCAGTTTAGAAAAAGTCATCAAGTTAGATGTACACTTGATTTTTTAAAATCAGGATAATTTAGTTTTGCTGTACTGTTGTTCTGTAATTTTCAATATCAACTTTACATTTTTTTAGGGTTTGGGGAAAGTTCTGGAACTTGTCTCAACAAGCGTGAAGCAGGTGATGCCCTGAACAGGTCGCCAGTACATTACAAGTCTAAAACGGAAGCATGAAAGAAAAGCAACCATAGCATGCAGGTTTATAGACAGTGGAAAACTGATGTTTAAAAATTAAAATAAAGAATACAAACTTCACCCAGAGAGATAATCTAAGTATTCGAGACATTCAGTGAGGCAAGAAATCCCACCACTAATTTCACTAAAAAGTGAAATTTCATTTAAGTTCTCTATCACTCAATTTTTTTTCCAATAAATTTGTTGTGGTCTCATTTCGGACAGATGGATGGATGTTGTGGTCTCTAGGATTAATGAATGACTTTTGAGTCTTTTTCTGTGGAGAAAAAAACTGGTGCTCCTGTTTCAGGAGGTAGAAATAAGCTAGAGGAGTGAGGGGAGAAAAATGGCAGGATTTGGCATCTTACTCATTAATATTCATGATATTTGGACATCTCACATCTGATTGGCTTACAAAAATGCCACTCTTCAACTGCCTCTCTTCTTTCTTCTGTAAAAAAAATGCAACGTTGATGTTTTATTTCCCCAAATAACACAAGCCTGAAGGAGTTCTGCCATGTTGTGGAGTTGCTAATGGTTAGCTTCGAACTAGCCGAGATGTGCTCTCTCCTGGCTGCTAAACCCTTACAGCCATCCTCGGTAGCGAGCCAAGGTGGGCGAGTCCATGAATGCTAATTTTTTCCTGTGACGTAAAAGAGACTGGATTTTTCTGACCCAAACTTTTTTCTTTTTTTTTCTGCGGCTAATGCAGGCAATAGGCGTAGAAGACTATTTTCACACCAGCATGCATGTGAAAGTCAGAGTGACCAATCGTTCTTCAAACAGAGGCTGTGTCCAAATCCAGGGGTTGCGTGCTCATGAGTTCGGATTTTAAGACCAGTGACGTCACAGCGCCGCGTCGAAGACCGTCCAAATTCCAAGAATGCTCAGAATGCGGTCCTGAAATGCGTTCTTCTTTTCCCCGATTTTCAGAACGGGTGTGGTGTAGTCTCTGTGGTCTCCTCACCTCCATAATTCCCATGATGCACTGCGGGATTGATTTCTGTAGAAACGGGACACACAGCAGTAGAGCAGCAGGACGACTAGTTTATTCAAATCTGACTGTAGAAAAAGTAAAAGCCTGAAGTGGTTGTGTTTTTAGGCGTTTCCCATTTTCATTAGGCCTGTAATGTGTGTTTGTATTCTTGTTCGTCATTACAGTTCATAAAATTGGTAAATCATAAATCATGAAATAAATTATATAATTAACCGTGAATAATCCAGCATCGTGGATCCATATTTTGTAATAGATTTTCTTTAAGCAGTTGCTAGGTGACAGGAGTAGGGGCGGGACTTTTATTTAAGGCTAGAACGTCCACATTCACAGCTGTTAACATCCGGTCTAAGTGGTCACGGAAGAACACGTTCTCCTGAGACCAATGAGGACGGGTACTCAGAAGCATGCAATCCCTGGATTTGGACACAGCCAGAACATGGTGTCTTACTGAACCTTCACTTTAAAGCGGCTATCCAGAGTATTTATTTTATCCTATGGCACCATCTAGTGACTGACAACCATATCACACCAAGAGTCGTTTGATTCGGTTTTTTAAGATGGCGACTGCACGTTTCTTGTTTTTGAATTTGCTTCTGTAGCCGACAAACAGAGCTAAAACATGTTGCTTTACAATTATTATTCTCATGTCATGTTGTGTTTTCATATATTTATATTTTAAAGACTTACTTGTCTGCGAAAAGTTCATCAACGCTGCATCAGCCGAGGTACTTCCTTAAATTTGAAGCACGTAAGTAGTAGTCTAATGCTATTGGTTAGTTCTGGTTGGCGCTCAGTTTCCTTTTGAGTTTTACGGGGCAGGGGGCGGGCTTAGCAAAAAAAAAAAAAAAACACAATCACTTTTACGGATTTCTGAAAAATCATACATAATTCCTGAAAGGAGAAAACTCCAGATTGCTGTTTTAATTTTATTTAGTAAAATGTTCTCAAAGAAGATGAAGAAGAAAGAGGAGGTGGAAGGAGAGGCTGGCTGGGAGTTTATAGTGTTGTTGCAGTTAACAATGTCTTGCCAAACCCTAAATCCTTTCAGGTGTTCCATTTTATTATTTTTATTGGGAGTGGTACACAGCTCTAAATGCCTGTGCTCTACTTTCAGAAGCTACTAATAGTTTTACCAGACTAGAAGTAAGATTTTCTTCTCCTTGATTACTTCAGAGGCTCCAAATGCCTCCAATTAAAGATGACTTCAGTTCCCTTCGGATGACTTAATTTCCCTCTACTTTTCCCTTTTTTTCCCTTGTTCTCCGTCTTTCAACCATTCCTCTGATTGTCTTTCCCTCACTACCCATGTTGAGTCACCTCTAAGTGAAAGTGAGTCAGAGAGAAGATCAATTCTCTCCCCCATCAACAGTCGATATCTGGTCAATAGCAGGAAAAGGAGAGGAGGCAACTCTACTGATGATCGAGGAAATGTTGTCACACCTGATTTTCTCTTTATGTCTTGCTCACCTGGAGCCATGTGATAACACTGCTATCGATTTGAACTTGCTAACTAATTCAATAGCGGCATATGTGGGTGAATCAAAGACGATCACATTTATTCACAATTATTTCTTTTTTTTAGTCGGAGGGTGCAGATGGGATTAAAAACATATATTAAAATATTTTTGAAAAAGTAAGTAATGGGATATGATCTGCTCTTATATACAACAGAGAGAGAGGGAGAATCAAAACACACGCTCCTCTTTCAAAGCCTAAAAATCAGAGAGTAACATCTGACACCAATGTAGCCATCAGATGCACAGAATTAGTCTGCCTGACTGCGTAAGACAAACACAAGCACCAAGTGATGCAAGACAAAGAGCTTGTTGAGTAATAACTGCACTACAGCACATACAAGTTATGCTTCCTGACACATAATTTGATTTTAATGAACA
This sequence comes from Aphyosemion australe, assembly GCA_006937985.1. Classification (NCBI taxonomy): domain Eukaryota; kingdom Metazoa; phylum Chordata; class Actinopteri; order Cyprinodontiformes; family Nothobranchiidae; genus Aphyosemion; species Aphyosemion australe. Next base: position 1,621,346 of record SSNS01000095.1, read on the forward strand.
ACGAGTCACAAAGAATGAAGCTCAAAACGCTCGTTGGCATCGGCGTCCATCTGCAGGACCGGGCTAATGAAGAGCCTGGCACACAACACCTGGGCAGGCAGAGGACAAGACCGAGCATTTAGTTTAATTTAGACACACAGTCTTCCCTCCAAACCTGTTGTACACGTGTTACTGATGCATGCATGCATGTATGTGTGCCAGAAAAGCATTGATATTTATTATAGGATTGTTTGAACTGCATTTTCTCATTGTTTAAAAGGTACAATATGTATGAAGTGTAAACAAAACAGCAAAAGGTCTCAATCATGTTGGAAGGAAGGTTACATTGAAACAGATTTCATTCTCAGTCAGCTGGGGGATTCTCAGTTTTTCTCCTTTCAAATCATCTAAAGAGGGACGCGGTCTTTGTTTACAAATCTGTGAGCCCGCAGGGTTACCACGTCTGCGCTAGCTAACGCTGCTGCATCGACATTTGTAATTGAGCTTTCGCCAAGCCCCGCCCCCCTTAGTTACTGTTGCTAAGTCCGACAACCAAGTGGGTCAAACACTGACCAGCTCGGCAGATTGCCACGATGGAAAGAAGTAGACAGATGCGTCAGCGACATTTTTTGGCGCAATTCCTCCGCAATATCATCCGGATTGAGGCAAAAAGGGTTACAGTATGCAGTGGAGGGTCATATTCAAAATATAAAAATACGTGTCGGCTCCGCTGAGCGAAGCGTAGCGGGGAACAAGAAGTTGGGAGTTCGGAAGGAGGCGGCGTCCGGGGACGCATGGATCCTAGGAGCCATGGCGGGGATGCGGTGTGACCAAAAGGAGTTAAGTAGCGTGGCTGTGGAGTTAGGCTGGTTGATTCGTGAGTAAGGTTTACTCGGGGACTGGTACACGGAACATGGACCAGGAGGAGCTCATGCATGAAGAACACATGATGACTGAGCGAGTGAGAGCCGAGTGAGCCTTTTGGATACTCTGGGAGGCGGACCTCCGCCCAGCCGCGGGCGGGGGGAGCACTCATGCGTGGCTGTTGCTGGTTGAGCTTGATGAGGAGGTTGTGACAATACGCAACAAAGGAGACACGACTACTATCGAGGCTAATGCTTAGCTTCACCATCTTGTTTGAAGTTGTCGGACAGTAACAGTTGCTATGATGTGTGATTGAACAATAGC
>SSNS01000095.1:1628811-1638997 GCA_006937985.1 Aphyosemion australe
TGTTTTGGGGGCGGGGCCGGCGAAAGGCTAATTCAACACCGGCCAGCAAAAAGTTCCCGAGTTGTGGACAGTACATCAGTCAGTAAAATGAGCAGCCCAAAAGTTACGTCCCTAAGAAGCCATGGCATCCTTTTGTTTTATTCTAATATCAGGTGAAGAAGCTAGAGGCTAACGTTGAGCTAACAATGCTAACGGTAAATTAGAATCATATATTTGGCTCTAAAAATGTAAACTACTATGTATGACTCATTTCCTCGTCATTTCTTCTGCTGCTGAGCCGTAACTGGAAACATTCATGAAACTTACGGAACAGGAGTCACTTGTGTTTTGAAAATGGACTGTAGTACCAAAATTTGACCACAAGATGTCATTCTTCTTTCATTCTTATTTCATGCACCTTTAAAGCTGCAATAGCAAATTTGGAACACAAATTAGCTTAAAACATATTTTTCATTCCTCTTAACGTTCTAAAATAGTATAGCTATAAATATTTTGTGCAGTTTAAAAAAATAATAATATTAAAGTGGTTATCTCGCATTTGTCTAAAAACCTCTGCCAATAACAAATTTCGAACCGAAAGCAACTATTGGACCATCTGGTTGTTGGTCTTCCCAAACTGCTGCACTTCCCTGGGTCCTCCACTGCGCACTCATACATTTTGCAACAGAACACCACTGGTGTGAGAGGTTTGCAGAAACAGCCGGCTGCTACCACTTCAGGTTTAGGACAAACTACCAGAGTCCCAAAAAGAAAAACACCATTTGAAGTCACGGACAACAAAAGATGTTTAGACCTAGAAAACCATGACTGGTGTTTAGTGCTCTCTAGTTTCCTCCGATATCGCGGGTTTCCGGTTCCGGCAGAAGCGTCTTAGGGAAGATACCCAAGGGGAGGAGTGAGTGTTCTGTGATCGTGTTTGCGTATATTTGCTAAAGCAGCTTTAAGGCTGTCTCTAGATTTATGTAAAAACAGCTAATCTTTACCTAATACAGTTACCAGATTTAATCATCAATGCGCTGGCAATTATGACAGAATTTGGCCAAAGTGGTCAAAGTATTAACATATGTTGAAGATTGTGCAGCTATCTTGATTAAACCTGCTGTGATATAGCTCAAGATATAATTTGTTTTCTTTTGTATCCATTTATTTTTCATTCTAAATTTTTTTTTTCTCTATTTGTTTCTTTTTTAATTGGCTGTCTACTACTTGAGGGATTTTGCATATTTTGACACTTTAGCCCATGTAATTATTAATCATATCATCGGTAGAAATATTTATGCATGTAAAAAGCTAAATGAGATTTTCAAACCTCTGGTAATTCTTGGAATGAAATTCTAAAGCCAAAAAAGTTTTTGAATAGATTCATGGAGCTGAAGCGGGAGTAGAAACATAAAAGGGATACATAAAAATTAAAGTAGCACAGCAGTGGTAATTAAAATGCAGTTTTAGGTGTTGAACGCATCCGAAACAAGGCTGCAGGGATGTAGTCTGGACTCTATGATCTATTTCAGTTATTTGTCTGGCAGTTTCTGGACAGTATCCTGCGTGAAAAGTTTAAAATATTAACAAAACAGAAGTATGTTGCAGCCCGGCTCAGAAGGGGTTAATAATGACAGTGCCTTAGCCAGTCAGAGAGCTCGATCACAGCATGTCAGGCCTGTTTCAGACGCTGACAGACAGTAGAGACGACATGCAGCTGAGAGCTTAAATGTGTCAGCGTCCTCGCTCCCTGAGCCCTGTTTTGTGACAGTCAAACCCCTGAGTTTGTGGGTCACGTGAAAAACAAACAACAACAAAAACAGACACTGATTTTAGTGATTTTTCTATGAAATAATGTAGCTGAATTCAAATCTCACATCGCAATTGTTCTAATCCACTTCCTGCTCTTCAATTTAACATTTTCCATAACTTTTTATTATTATTTTGTCTGTATTGATAAGTCATTACCAAGTATAGCTTCAGAGAAGACCGGGAGTTTGAGTAATACATTGACTGAGCACTCAGGTTGAACAGGACACAACACACCCGTCTTACAGTGCATGCATGACGATCAGTTGTTGCTTATGGACTGGTCCGTTTCTAAAGACATTTTGGTGTTTTACTACAGCTTTCTGTTTTTGCAGAATACAGAATAGCTGCAGAAAAAAAGTTGATACAAGAATATCTGGTGTCTTTGTGCCAAGGATAAACAGCTCGTTTGAGTAAAAAAAAAAAAAAAAGACTGACGTTTCATTCTTTGACACCATTACTTGATATTTGAGTGCAATGGTTTGCAGGATAATTCATTTAGAACATCTCAATCTGAGAGTGAAATGAAGGAAAAATAAAAAATAAAAATTGTGTAATAAAATTATATTTTTTTAACATTTACACTTGGATTAAGCTTAAATAGATTATATCTGTTCTGATGATCTAGCTCTTGGACAAACTTTGTTGAAGATGCAAAATTTATTTGCTCCTCTTTCAGACTCTGGACAAAAAGAGAAGGGAGGCCGAGGCTGAGGCATTCCCTGGAGCAAGCAGGAGGCAAGCTGCTAGCACTAATGGCTGTCAATCAAAAGGACACGCCCCTAATTATTCATGATTTCAAGCTTCAATAACATCTAAATGAATGAGTTACAAAAAAAATGTTTCCCCTCCAGAGTTGTCGTAAACAGTAAAATCGACCTAATAAACCTAAAATAGTTTTTTGAACTAGGCTGTAAACGTGTTTGTTTCTACTGTAAAGTTGGCTTTTTTAACATGGGAGTCAATGGGAACGTGCTCCTTTCTGGAACCCCTAGTGGATGAGGGTGGAACTGCAGGGTTTTTCACTTTCACATCGGCTTCACTTTCAGCAGACGTTGTTTGTCCCTTGGCCCTGCCATGTCCTTGTCCATACATGTTGTCTCTTTTTCTTTATACACTTTTTCTTTTTACACTTTTCTTCACACACAATGCCAAAGATTGCATCGAAAGCCGGTTTGTTATGTTTACATCACAAAAAAACAGATCCCCAAAACTCGGTTTACTTACGACATGCCATTTATTCTTCTCCTACCTCCAACCCCCATAAACCCCTGCATGTCCTGCAACAGTGATCCCCAACTCCCTTCTCCGAGGTCTGGGGTCCAGCATGTTTTACGGATTTCCCTGCTTCAACACACCTGATTTTCATCAGCAGGTGGTTAGCACATGCTTCTGCAGAGCATGATGAGCTGCTGAACTTGTGATTCAAGTGTGTTGGATTAGGGAAACAACTAAAACATGCTGGAAACTGGCCCTCGGGGAAGAGAGTTGGGTATCACTGTCCTACAACTACAGCAGGCTCCAAGGACCACAGACATGAATAGCAACAGAACAGCCTCCTCTCTTCTGCGTTTCCTGACTGGAAGCCATAACATCTTGCGTAAAAACTGCTATTTTTAAGTCTGACATATTGCTACCACACGTACCCGAGGTCATACCCAAGCACTGGGTCATACAGTGCAAGAACATGACTTGAGAGCTGTACCCTGCGACAAAGTCGTACCGTTTGAGATGGAGCTCAATGCAACGACTGAAAAAGTCGCACAGTGTACGCCCAGTTTTAAATGGACTAATGGGCTAAATCAGTGCTAGCACAGATTTAGTCCACATTCACTCTGTTCACAGAGTAAAAGAAATTCCTTACTGCAGGAAACATTTCCACTTTTTCAGCTTTTCATGTATTAATCCAAATCGATAAAGCCCATCAAGCTTTACTCGCTGTTGAAATTTCCGACACCACCTCCACGGACAACGAGACCAGGTGGTGGGTACCCTCCCCATTTCAGAATGACTGATTAAATGAAATTGAGGAAGAAACGAGGGAGAGAATAAAACACAGAAAGAAATGAAGCCAAATTACTCAGATTACTCTGCCAAGTCAGCTCAGCCAAGCTGTCTGAGGCTGAGGAGTGTTTCCCATGTAGTGTAACAGAGACCACTCTAACATTCCTGCATGGCCTGCTGTGTGTGTGCATGTCTGTTTTATGAGATTGTATTAATCACTGCTGTTGACCTGAAGGTCTATCCATGCACAGACATGTCCTAATGAAGACAGAGAGCTCATTGGCTCAAATGTATTCATTTTTAGCATTTACGCTTGGATTAAGGTTAAGTTCGAGTATTCTGTTCTCACATTCCAGTCAGTAATTGTAAATCGGTGTAATGTGCTCTGATAGAAACATGCCTGTGTGCTGTGTTGTGCTTTTATCTGCTCTGTCAAAGGCTGTCAGATGTTCCTCTTCACATATCTGAGTCAGTGTATACACATCCACATATGCAGGCAGACACACTCATCTACTAAACACACACCATCCGCCTGTCACAGTCTCCGAATCTCTCTATCACACACAAACCAAACACCCCCACACATTATGTACACAAAACTAAACAGTACCAAACTGCATGCAATCACCCAGACTGACAGCTCCTCTGATTATAGAATGAGTTGAATACTTTCGTTCCAGACAATGGCTTTAAGATTTTTCCTTTTTTTAACCGGTGACATTTCTTATACAAATTATGCTGCAAGGAAGACTTTATGGGCTAAGAAATCGATTTTCTTTAAGTGCCATATACTGGCAGAAAAGATGCTTTTGTGACAATTTAGACAATTGTTAATTAGCTATAATACCAGAACCGGGCCAATGAGCTTAACCTGTTTTTGAACAGATTTGACTCCACTCCCCCCACTGCTGCAACAGGCACCACCACCCCCCAACCACCTCCAGTCAGCCAGCCAACCCCCCACCTCCCAACGTCACACCATTNCCCCCTCCACCAACCATCCTCAGCAACAAGCCCCCCCTCACTACCCCCTCTCAGTTACATCGGACCAGGTGAGGAGAGAATTGAGGCGGCTTAAGAGCAGAAAATCAGCAGGTCCTGATGGAATCAGCCCCAGACTGCTCAAAGACTGTGCTGACCAGCTGTGTGAAGTGGTCACACACATGTTCAACCTGAGCCTTCGACTGGAGCAGGTCCCCATCCTGTGGGAGACCTCCTGTGTGGTTCCAGTCCCCAAAACATCACATCCCAGGGAACCAGACCACTACAGACCAGTCGCCTTGACCTCCCACCTGATGAAGACTATGGAGAGACTCATCCTCACCCATCTGCGTTCAGTGGTGAGTCCAGAAATAGACCCACTTCAATTTGCATACAAACCAAAAATGGGGGTGGAGGACACCCTCATCTACCTGCAGCACCGGGCTCTGAATCACCTCGAGATGCAAAAAAGCACTGTGAGGATCATGTTCTTCGACTTCTCCAGTGCCTTCAACACCATCCAGCCGTGTCTACTGCAGCAGAAGATGAGGGGTGCAGGAGTGGACGAACATCTGACCTCATGGATCACCAACTACCTCACCAACAGGCCACAGTACGTGAGACTGCACAACTGTACGTCTGAGGTGGTTGTGTGCAGTACTGGAGCTCCGCAGGGTACAGTGCTCTTACCCTTTCTCTTCACCTTCTACACCTCGGACTTCACCTACAACACCAGCAGCTGTCACCTCCAGAAGTTCTCTGATGACTCGGCCATCGTCGGCTGTGTGTCTGAGGGGGACGACCAGGAGTACAGGTCAGTCATCGTGGACTTTGTGGACTGGTGTGAGCGTAACCACCTTCGCTTGAACACCAGTAAAACAAAGGAAATGGTGATTGACTTCCAGAGAAACACTCCTCCTCACTCACCAGTAAACATCCAGGGAGCAGACACTGAGGTGGTAGACACCTTTAAGTACCTGGGTGTTCACCTCAACAGTAAACTGAACTGGTCCCACAACACAGATGCTCTGTATAAGAAGGGCCAAAGCCGCCTCCATCTCATGAGGAGGCTGAGGTCCTTCGGAGTTAACTCCCAGCTGCTAAAATCCTTTTATCACTCTGTTGTTGGCTCTGTTATTCATTCTGCTGTGGTCTGCTGGGGTGTAGGCAGCTCTGACCGAGACAAGAAGAGACTTAACAAGCTAGCTACCAAAGCTAGCTCGGTTCTGGGCTGCCCGCTGGATTCTGTTGAGGAGACGTGTGAAAGGAGGATGCTGGGGAAAATGACCTCCATCTTAAGAAACCCCTCCCATCCACTGCACTCCACTGTGGAGGTCATGGACAGCTCCTCCAGAGGTAGACTTAGACATCCCAGATGTATAACTGAGCACTATCGCAGATCTTTCATCCCCTCTGCTGTAAGAGTGTATAACTCCTCAGTTTAAGCTGTACTGGTATCATCCTGGTACACAACAACACCAATGCAATATTCATGTGTTCTATACTTGTGCAATACCGGATTCACACTGTTGTCTGTGTCTCTTACAGTATGCTGCATAGTGTTGGTACCAAGTTTATTTTTATCTTTTATTTGTGGTTTTTTAGTGATCTAAGATTACAATACTAGATTACTGCCTATGTGTATATACATGTATCCTTGTTTTTTTATCTTCTTCTAATTACCTTTTGAGTGATGGTGCTGCTGTAACAAGTGAATTTCCCCACTGTGGGATCAATAAAATCTATTCTATTCTATAATGGTGCATTCGGATATTCTATAAGAGTAATGATCTGTTGCTCAAGTGAGAACTTTCATAAACGTAACAAGAAGGCTAAAATTTCAAATGCGTCCAAGCTTTGAGAAAAAAGCTAATATCTCACTGCACAAAATTCATAAATGAAAGTATTTATCATAAACTGACACCTCTTGATCTGTGCCTGGAAAGATAAAAGCGTGGGAAATCATATACGTCTGACATCATCATATTTACCTGCATTAAGATACGCTCAGGCCTGTAGCAGGAGGAGATTCCCACATTACTAAAACAACAGATCTAAGCTAAGAGGGGAAAAAGCTAAACAGGCTGTGACATTTGTCAAAACGGCTGCCTTATCCACGGCATCAGACGGTGCACAGCAAATTTGAAAGTATTATATTTGGGTCTTTGGTCCAATTTAACACTAAGAATAGTGAATTAGACACTAAAAGAGTTATATAGCCTTATATATATATAAGTGTTAAAAAGGAGTGTCTCCTAATCCAGTGTATCCCAACCCTGGTCCTCAGGGCCCACTGTCCTGCATGTTTTCCATGTTGCCCTTTCAACCACCAGTGCTGCTGCCACACACCTGACTTAAATGAATGAGTGATTAACAGGCATCTGCAGCATGTGATGTCCTCCTGAGGAGGCAATGCAAATCAGGTGTGCTGATGCAGAGACATGGAAAACTTGCAGGACAGTGTGCCCTGAGGACCAGGGTTGGGAAACACTGTCCTAATCAACTCTGTAGGTGTCATTTTGGACAAAATAACTCCTGAAAAGCTAACTCTGAACTCCCACAGCGGCTATAACACCTGCAGAGTTAATTCACAGACTCCACCCCTTTATTCTAAAAGTTGGACTGGTAGCGACCGATTGGCTGCAGAGAGCTGCGGGAGCTGCAGTGGGCGAGGTGCATTGTGGGTAGTCATGTTTTTAGTTAGTTTGTTCTATTTTGGGGTGTTTATGCATGTTTATTTAGGAGGGGTAGTGTTGTTCTTATTGCTTCGTTCACTGTTGCAAATGTGATGTTGCTATATTAACTATATTAACTCTAACACTAGTGTTAAAGGTGTCCTAGAATGCAATTAATCAACAATCTAAAACAGAGCTTTGAGCCTCCAAAAAGCATAAGAAATTTTTTTTTGTCTTTCATCTGTCCCAGGAGCCCTGATACAGGCCATTCTAAACCCCCTTACTCAGCTGATTGGTTGGTTTCCCCAGAAGGCCTCAGACACATGCAGGTTTGAGGAGGCGTGGCTCCCCCTTATGACGTGTTATGGAAGGCTTTCTCAGAACAGGTTATCTCTCGCCTTTTGCAACTTTCTAATTTCCATAAAAAGCACCGTAATTTCTGGACTATAAGGCGCACCTGAATATAAGCCGCACTAGCTAAATTTTGGGGAAATTACAGATTGTTCCATATATAAGCCACACCCGATTGTAAGCCGCAGGTGTATTAATGTTTAAATACCGTATATAAGGGTTCCTGCTACCACGGAGGGGATTATCGGGACCGCAAAGCGTCTCGTTCTTAATATATGAGAAACACAATCCTTTCAATCAATCAATCAATCAATCACACTTTCACATCTTTGACCTAGCGTAGCTGCTGCTTACCAAATGGCAAGATTTATGGTGTTTTTTTCCTCCCGAGGGAAGGATTAGAAGTTTGCTGAACTTACAGCCAGTTTTCCTCAGTTTTTTTTCGTGTCTGGTTCGATGACATCAACTTGGTGATGTGCATTTGTAGTCCTGGACGTATTTTCACACAAAACCTAAAATGACTTTTCCCCCGTTCGAAAATAAGCACGTTCTCGGCATCAAAATGCGTCTTTAAAATTCACGGACATTATATGTGAAATCCATAGCACATAAAAAAACGGGATTAGAAATAGCGTTTTTAGCCCCATTTTTTTCTGTTCTTCCAGGGACCCGTGCCCCGGAAGTAGATTGGCGTGACTTAGCTTCCCTATAGTGCGCCCCTAGTGACCGTTAGCTGTAAAATCTATAGATAAGCCGCACTGTTGTGTAAGCCACAGGGTCCAAAGCAAGTGAAAAAAGTAGCGGCTTATTGTCCGGAAAATACGGTAGGTCAAACACGGCTTTGACTTTTTGGCATGCTACTTTTGACCACCCAAGCTGTCAACAACAACATGGAAAATGTTGGTTTACAGTCTAGGTCCCCTTTAAATTGTCAACTCCAGAAGAGTTGGTTTTTGACACTAAATCATAGTTAAAGTACCAACTCTCCAAGAAGAGTTAAATTAACTCTTACTGGTGTGGACCCATATAGACACTTTAAAAGTGTTGAAATCAACTCTGACGGTGTTAATTTGAGCATGCTGAATTTACTGTGTGTGGATTAAAAGGACTGTGGGCCACACCTAAGCTGTGTATTTCAATTAAATTCAATTCAGTTCATTATATAGCGCCAAATCACGACAAGAGTCGTCTCAAGGCACTTCACAAAGTAAACATTCCAATACAGTTCAGTTCATTAAGCCAATCAGTAAAAAAGTTTCCTATATAAGGAACCCAGCAGATTGCATCAAGACACTGACTGTGTGTTGATACAATCCTCATACTAAGCAAGCATGAAGCGACAGTGGGAAGGAAAACTCCCTTTTAACAGGAAGAAACCTCCAGAGGATCCTGGCTCAGTATGAGCAGCCATCCGCTACGACTCACTGGGGATTGAGACAGAGCAATAACAGGAAATAATGCAATTAGAGAGTGGTGGTAGAAGAGAGTAGCAGTGTGGAAAGTGGTCAGTATGTCCTCAAGCAGTCTAAGCCTATAGCAGCATAACTACAGAGATAACTCAGGATAACCTAGCCTTTTAGATGGAGGCATGTGGGAGGCAGGGCCAGGGAGAAGTCTTTAACGACAGTAGTCCCCTCTGTACACTCCACCTCCCTCTGCTCCCCACTCGTCTAAACCTGGGCTAACATCAGAATTTAACCATAAGCCCTATCAAATAGAAAAGTTTTGAGCCTAGTCTTAAAAGTAGACAAGGTGTCTGCCTCACGGACTAAAGCTGGGAGCTGGTTCCACAGGAGAGGAGCCTGATAGCTAAAAGATCTGCCTCCCATCCTACTTTTAGAACCACCAGTAAACCTGCAGTCTGAGAGCCAAGTGCTCTGTTAGGAACATATGGAACAATCAGATCACTGATGTATGATGGAGCTTGATTATTAAGAGCTTTATATGTGAGAAGGAGGATCTTAAAATCTATTCTGAATTTAACAGGCAGCCAATGTAGGGAAGCTAAAACAGGAGAGATGTGGTCTCTCTTTTTAATTCTCATCAGAACTCTAGCTGCAGCATTTTGGACCAGCTGAAGACTTTTGACTACATTCTGTGGACCTCCTGATAGTAATGAATTGCAGTAATCCAACCTTGAGGTAATAAATGCATGAACCAGTTTTTCAGCATCACTCCTGGAAAGGATGCTTCTAATCTTAGCAATATTCCGAAGGTGGAAAAAGGAAATCCTACAAACCTGTTTAACGTGGGATTTGAATGACATGTCCTGGTCAAAGATTACACCGAGGTTCTTTACTTTGTTCTCGGAGGCTAATTTAATACCGTTTAGATCAGGTGACTGACTAAGCAGTTTCCTTTTCTGAGGTTCTGGNTGTCTCTTATAC
>SSNS01000095.1:1650618-1664721 GCA_006937985.1 Aphyosemion australe
GAAGCCTGTGTGTAATTTGAGCCCTGACCAAAAGAATTGTAAGTCACAATTAGAGGACTCTTTCGAACCTTGATTCAGCCTGAGTTAAAAATGAAAGATGATGGAAGAACGTTTGGTTCTGTAGCAGTTTGCAGACACGAGAACCATCTTCAGCTGTGGAGGCATGAGAGCTGTTTATATCAGCACAGGGAGGCTGACAGAAACCATAGAGGAATGGAGGGACACAAATATTAAAACAGTCAGTTTGACCTGGGTCAGATTGCCCTAGAAAGTTAGGTTTTATCAAACAAGATAGAAGATGAAAGCATCTTTGTCTTTGTACTTGGGTTTGGACTCGGTGCTGTTCTATCACAGTTAAAGATGTTTCATCTTATAATTACTTGAAAGCACAAATTTGGTTCTTTTAACTTCCAAAGACTCCATCTGGAGGTGCATCATGAGAGAAAAACCCTAAGAAGAAAGACTCTTAGGAGGTGGGAGCGCTGCCTGTAAAGCCACATTCTGTCTTAAAAATAACTTTCTACTTGACTTTATTCACTCACCAATCTCAGAACGTGTGCTCACGAGAAAGGGAAAGAGTTGATGAATCAATCAGCTCCCCTCTGGCAGGAGCTGCTGTTTTGATTTGATTTGAGTTTTTCTAACTCTTTCTTTTTTAGGTTTTATTGGGGCCAGGATCGCTCTCTCTCCATCTCATTAGAAGTGCACGTAACCTCCCTGATCCTGCCCTGCTTTCCGCTTTCTTTGTCTTGGAGCAATGCTTGACCTCATGCACCATAGTTCACGCTGCAAACTGACCACAGGAGGTTTTCATTCGATTTCCTTCTAAAACACACATTTTCAACTAAACTGGGATGGGAGGCAGACCATTTGAGAACTTCAGAGGGTGATTGTGTTACAAAAATATAGATAAAACCCATCGAGTGCTTCAAGTATGACTTGACTCTTTAAAGGACTTGTTTAACAGCCAGGAGTAAAGGGCAAATCTGTCAGAGAGCCTCCATTTGGGTCTTCTTTTCTGATGCTCCTGATGGCTCTCATTTTTCTGACTGATGTATTTTAGGCAAACCCTAAAGCCAACACGAAAATTATAACTGGTCAGCTCACAGCACTCGCTCTCAGAGGCATATTGCTTCCAAAGATACCTTTTTTTTTAATCCCCCGAGCGCTTACATGGCCAGGTCCTCCTCATTTATCACCATTTGATAGTTCTCACACTTACCACCCATTTAAAATCTGCTATATGTGCCATTGTCACAAATATGTTGCAATTTGCACATAAGAGACCAGACTGTGACAATATCCTAAGGTTATGGAACAGTTTGGCATATTTTGCGAGAAAATAAATCGCTGCATCTGTCAGGTCACAGATGATGCAACGGAAAGACTTTGATGATGGTGCACAGCAACAGGGAGAATTCAGGCTTCGCTCAAGGGATAGCACCGAAGCCTAAGAAAAGAAGACAACCCCAAAAATCAAACCACATCTCATGGGAAAGTTCTCAAGGATAGTTTTTTAGGTCCTTCCCAGATAGCAAGCTTACATTGAAACAATATTGATTTTCCATCTGAATCATCAGAATGGTTGACATTGAAATCTTGATGCAAACTAGATGTTGAATCAATGTTGCAAAACTGATGAATCCTGACAGAGACAGCAGTGATATTGTGATTATTCCTCTCAATTGAAATATAAGTGAAAATGCATTGATCTGTAGTTGTGTTGAAATTTCAATGTTGTTTGAATATTCAGGTTAATTAAAATACAATTGTAAAGGCATTGATCTGTAGGTAATAAATCAACATTGTTTCAATATTAAATTTGGGTGCAAAATGATTTTGATTCAATGATTTAATGTTGGCAATGAAATGAGGATTCTACATTGTTTGCTATTTGGGTTTGACATTCAACATGCTGAAATTAACACTGTCAGAGTTGATTTCAACACTTTTAAGGTGTCTATATGGGTCCACACTTGTAAGCGTTAATTTAACTCTTTTTGGAGAGTTGGTACTTTAACTCTGATTTAGTGTCAAAAACCAACTCTTCTGGAGTTGACAATTTAACACTGGTGTTAGGGCTGTAACAATATTGGCAATATCGCGATATCGTCGTAGAAAAATGACCACAGTATCGCCGTGATCTTGTCACAATATCATACAGTACGTCTTGAGGTAAAAATAACACTTTTCAGTCCGCTCCACCGGAGCATAGCAAAGTAAACTACATACACAATGATCCTTTGCTTCCGCGTTATCAGCCAGTTTGTCAACTGGAGTGCGTGCAGCCCACACAGCAAAGAAAAACAAACATGGAGGATAGAGGAAACAAACGCAGCACAGAGGATACCAGTCAAAGTATTTTATGTTGTGAGTCGTATTATCGTGAGCTTACACACAATATCGCAATAAATATTGTATCGTGAGGTTCATATCGTGACAATATCGTATCATGAGATTTGGATATTTTTACACCCCTAGTTACTACAGTAACACCATTATAATTCTGACATATCTCTTCAACACTGCATATCATCTTTGTGACATTACAGCATTGTACTGTTTATGTTTACCCTAAAAGATGTGTAATATCATCATTATTCATAAATTATTACATTTGACCAACAACAAGCCAAAGTCTGCTGAGGTAAACCCTGTTTCTTCTGATCAAATAAACCAAAAGAAAAATTTTAGCCAAACTCCAAGTACTCATGAGCAAATGTCGAGAGCTGAACAAAGTGAAAAAAGTCTCAGAAATTTCTACAATTTCTTTTAAGCACAATTTTAAATCTTATAAAAGTAGTGAACATGTGCCGCCTACACATTAGTCAACTTTACTCATATTTTGATACATTTGCAGTGGTCTCCACACTGTAAAAAAATTAAATGTTGAATCAACTTAACCAAGTTATGTCAACTGGTTCCACTAAACCCAAATTGCTTAAATGTAGAGTAATATACATTGTTATGTTAAAATTAAATGTATATTACTTGTTACATTTAAGCAACTAGGTTTAGTGGAACCAGTTGACAAAACTTGGTTAAGTTAATTCAACATTTCATTTTTAGAGTGTAGTAAGAATGAATGACTTGTAAGTTGTTCTCTGGGGGAAAAAAAGCTCTGGTGCGCCTGTTTGAAGATGTAGAAGTCAGCCGGATGAGAAAGAGTCAGAAGACATCAGAATGTGGAGTTTTATTTCCTGATATTTGGACATCTCTCCTCTGATTGGCTAACAGCAACACGACTCTAACACTGACTCTGTTTGCTGTGCAACGTTGATGCTTTATCTCCACAAATAACACAAGCTTGAAGGGGTTCTGCCGTGTGATGGAGATGCTAATGCTAATGTTAGCTTCTACTAGTCGAAACGTTCTCTGCTGTTTTCTGGACGCTAAACCAACAACAGACTTCCCCGTCGCGAGCCAAGATGGGTGAGTCCAAGATTGTTAGGTGACAGTGTGACGTAGATCTGTCAGGATTTTCTGAACCAGTTTTTGCATCTAGGAAATAGGGGTAGAAGACTATTTTCATGTTCAGCCTGCATGTTAAACTTAGAGGGACTGATCATTTTTATAGCACATTACCTGTGTTGTTTGTTTACATCACAGTGTTGATTGTAGTTCGTGATTAAATACAACTTCTAAAGTAAAAGTCACTTCACCAACTCACCGGTAGCCTTAGATTAATTCTCCTAGTTCATCCCTCATCCACTCACTGTGTGTGATTGTGGGTGAGAGGGCCTGACAGTGGCTTCTGATCTCATCACTAAACCTGTTTTACTAGAGCTAAGGTCAACCGGCTGTGGCGAGTGATGCAGGGAAGGAAGAGGTAAAGTGTGTATGTATTGTGTGTGTTTAGAGATGCCAGTGCGTTTAGAGGTTGTGTGTGTCCCAAAAGATTAATGGGCTGCAGAGGCCTACCTTTGGACAAGGCTAACATTAGACAGCAGGCCACATATAACTGTTGAAGTTCTCTTGGTAAAAGAGAAAAAAAACGAAAAAAACGTATGTCGAGATACAGTTTTCTCATTCAGGTGATGGACTCTACTGGACCTCTTGTGATGGATTTAAGAGAGAGAGAGAGAGAGAGAGAGAGAGAGAGAGAGAGAGAGAGAGAGAGAATGTGAATAAGATACACACTGATGGGAACAGATACCAAGAAAGAAATATTGACCAGCAGGCAAAAAGACAAAGAGCGATAAAGACTGGGAAAAAGAGATCGAGTGGGAATAAAAGAGTGAAAGAAAAAGAGAACTAACAGAATAACAGAGAAATGTTGACAAAGTCCACCGGAAACCTATAATTTGTCTGCTGAATGTTACCGAGGAAATATAAATCTATCACTGCAAGGCAAAGCTTGCAGCTGGATGCCACCAACACATAATGGACTGCCTATGGTAATAGAGATAGAAGCACAAACAATGTCCTGTGTTAGAGTCACGTTCATCCTTGGGAACAGCCACAGCTTCTGTCTGGTTCTGGCCTCAAAATGAAGCATCTCTCCTGTCAGTTTTTGTGCTTTAAGGTGACAGAATTGTCCCCATTGTTCTGGCATTCAATAGCCTTTACTCACCATTCCTTCTGGAAAGTGTTGTAACCGTACGGACCTTTATAAAGTCGGGTGTCAGCACAGAGAGCGCAGACTAAAAGATTTAAGGAGATCTTGTGATTGTCGTTGGAAGAGGGATTTGTAAACGGATGGTGGAAGAGAGGGCATTTACTTTAAAGTAGAGCATCTAAGTTACTGGAAAAACACGTCTGTCTTTGGTTCTCTTAGACTGACAGTCCAAACACACACACACACACACACACACACACACACACACACACACACACACACACACACACACACACACACACACACACACACACACACACACACACACACACATTTATTAACACTTCAGTTTACTCTTTATTTAGCTGGGAGGGACGTATAAGCTGCCAAAGTATAATTCTGTTCCTCGTGTTCATTCTCCATATCTAGGAGGAACAATTTAGAAGAAAATAAACTGTTTTTGCTTTATTTTGTTGAAAAAGTTGTTTGGTTTTCATTTTTTTAAACGTTATAGTCAGACAGCAACCAGATTTAATAATGTACAAATGTGCAAAGGACACTAAGCAAAGGCTGCCAGAACACATCACACCTTTAAATATATTACTGACCAAATAGTTTTAGAGGAAATAAATAAAACATAATAAATGTGATTGTAACATTTCAAGTTGTGCATTTTGCCTATTATTTTCTTTCTGCCTTCAGCAGACAATAACAGTTTGTCTTACAAACATCTACCTTTGCAGAAAATTGCAACACGTGGATAAGACACCCAACCACTCACTATTGTGCGTTTGTTTAAACATGAAATGTTAAATCTGTAATGGCAAATCTGCAAAATAAGCTAGCTTTTAAACACAATCACAGAACTCTCACCTCGCCCATCTGCTATCTTCCCTAGACTACATCTCCCTGATATGGGAACGTGCATTGCCACAGTAAATGAGATAAATGCGCTAAACACCAGTCGCAGTTTTCTAGGTCCAACGTATTTTGTTTTCCGCAACTTCAATCTGTGTTTTTCTTTTTGGGACAGACAACTGGATGGTCCACTCATTGGTTTCAGACTGAGTCATGTTATTGGCTGAAGTTTTTAGACAAATGCAAAAGAACCACTTCATTGTTTGTTTAATTTTTAATTTTTCTATCTCCCAAAAAATGTCATAGCTGTAGAAAGTTGTTAAAGGGATACTTTGCAACTTTTTCATATTTTTAAATCATGTTTTTGAGCCAGTATGTGCTGAAATGACCCTTTACAGCAGGCCTATTCAAATGGCGGCCCGCGGGCCCGGCCTCACCAGCTGGCCCACCTGACCCTATCCCCCAACCACCAACAGAAAAAACCCAGTTGAAAAACAGTTTTTGCATGAGAGTTTCAAAATTCCCACACTGCATTTGAACGCAACACCATCTTAGCAATCACAGACATATATACGTAGACACCCTGTGGACTGGCGCTGCCTATTGGAGCTGCTGTAGTGTGGCGTCTACGTATTCATGTCTATGTTAGCAGTGACCCAGCCCTGCCTGAATGATTCACCTGCAAGAAGATGTCACTGTCTGGTCAGAAATGCAAAATTGACAGGGAAAATAGGCAATTTAATCCTACTTGGATGGACAAATATGTGTTTATTTTGCATAGCTGCTATGCTATTATTGTTAATTTTCATTTAGTAGCTGCGATCGAGTTAATGCAGGTTAAAAACCATAAAAATGTTTGTATTACCAGCTCTGAAACTGCTGAATTGATGCAGATCATTAAAACAATAAAAAGACGTTGTGCTATGCTGTTATTTTTAGTTGTATTTGTAGAAGTGGTGGAGGTAATAATATCAGTCAAAATATTAAAATTTAATATTTAAATGTCAGTAAAATACATAATAAAGATTTGGGCATCCGGCCCACAGCTGATCCATGATTTTGAAATCTGGCCCAGTAGAGAAAGTAATTGAATAGGCCTGCTTTGCAGGGTTAATGAAAGGCCCCCCAGCCCCTATCGCCTCCTGTGACCAGAATATTCCACTTGCAACTTCAGAGTGCCGGTCCGGTCTGTTGGGACTTAGAAAAATATACCTGGTGCTGCAGTCTGCTTCCAGCATGGTTCCTGCATGTTTTAGATCATGAACACAGCTGATTTGTTTGATTTACCAGCTCCGGTGGCCTAGTGGTAGAGTGTCCGCCCCGGGACTGGGAGATCAGGGTTCGATTCCCGATCGGGTCATACCAAAGACTTTGAAAAAATGGGACCCAATACCTCCTCGCTTGACACTCGGCACTAAGGGGTTGGATTGGGGGATTAAACCACCAAATAGTTCCCGAGCACAGCCACAGCTGCAGCTCACCGCTCCCCACCACGGGGATGGGTCAAATGCGGAGATGTAATTTCACCAGTGTGTGATGATGACTTGGGACTTTAACTTTAGTGATGAACCGCTCCTGTAGACTCTAGTTTCAGCAGTTAGACTAAGGTGTTAAAAAGATGAACGCACAGCGGTGAGATAGGTTTTGCTTTCGGATCTACAAACAAACACTAGGGGGTGCTAAAAACAAGTCAAAACTGCCTAGTCTCCCTTTAAAAGGCATAAAAAATGTTTTGCAGATTTGCCATTATAGCTGTAAATGTGACCAAATGTGTGAGGAAACATATTGTATAATCTGCATCAGTAGTCTGGGACAAATTGTTTTTCTTTTTGCCCAAAAGTAAACAACTCAAGAAAAAGTGTGTGAAAGAAATGTGTTATTTGAAGTGAAAATGTCTAGATGATTAAAAAAAAAACCACTGGATTGTGTTTACATGTCACTCTACACTCAAAACAATATTTACCAGTTGAACAATATACTTGAATTCTGTAAGTTGCCTTTTTTTCATATAATGCAGCATGAGAACAATATTGAACTTTGTAATTTTAAGGTTTCAAAGCCTAGTTGGAGTCAAACTCATAAGACACAAGAGGGATTTTGACACATATATTACAAACAGCCTTGAAAAATCGCCGGTAACTTCACATCATAGCAAGAAATAAAAGTGAAACTGCGTGCCAGTCTGTACACTAACTTTATAACTCTTCACCTGTTGAGTTTAAAAGCTGTAATCTAAAGCTGCTCAGGTAGCATACATATGTGTTCAGTCAATCCTTTCTAGACTGTTCAGATACTTGCTGTTGCACTTGTGGAGAACCTTCTGTAACAAAGATGCCAACAAATTGCAAAGTTATGCAAAGACTGAACATGCTACCCCTCTTTAAAAGTTTTAGGAAACTCAAAATAGTCAGATGATGGTGTGCGTTTTGGAGAAAGACAGATTTGTGGAAAATTTGATATGTTTTCATTTTCCACCAGACACCATTATATATACCTTCACCGTTCAGGGTTTTCCTCTCATCAGTTTGCCAGGGTCTGTGTTTTTATTCTGGAAGGGAGCTTTGTACAGTAAGACAACACTGGGACAGCTTACTGAGCTTTCAAACCTTTATCAACGACCTACTTTGAAAAATGTTTCCAGAGTGAAAACAAATAATATTTTATGCAATTTCATAAGCTGACGGGGTACAGTTGGTCCTTACAGAAGCTGACGGTTTAAGTGGAGTGCAACAATGGAAGTTGGAAGTGGAAACAAAACCACAACTGTGGAAGGATTTTGATGAGATCATTGACCATGCCGTTTGGCCAGACTCAGACAAAGTCTGGATAAACGATTAGACAATTCAGTGAAGTAAAAAAAAGTGTTTTCCCCATACAATGGGACGGAGCGTTGCTTATCAAAAAAATAAATAAAAAGACTTTCAGACAGATTACACATCCTCCTTCTCACAGCAAATTTAAAAGTGTTTATTTTGGGTTTTTGGTCCAATTTAACACAGCAGCTATAACACCTGCAGAGTTAATTCACAGACTCCACCCTTTTTTTCTAAAAGTTGGACTGGGAGTGACCGACTGGCTGCAGAGAGCTGCAGTGGGCGAGGTGCATTGTGGGTAGTCATGTTTTTTTTTTTTTTTGTTGTATTTTGGGGGTTTTAAGCATGTCTAGGGGGGGGGGGTTGTGTTGGTCCAAGTTATTACTTTGTTCACTGTTGCAAATGTGATGTTACTTGTTGTGTCATGTTGGTACCGTAAGTGAGGAGGTTGGTCACAGGAATGGGACCGCCGTTCCATTCTATTCTCACAATAAAAAAGTGGTGCATGGTTCACACTAAATGTTCAAGGCTCTGCTCCTTGTGTTCCTCTCTCACTGGCTGTCCACAGTCACTCATATACAAGGCATGACTCAACTGGTACTTTAACTCTGATTTAGTGACAAAAACCAACTCTTCTGGAGTTGACAATTTAACACTGGTATTAGAGTTACTATATTGACTCTAACACTGGTGTTAAATTGTCAACTCCAGAAGAGTTGGTTTTTGACACTAAATCAGAGTTAAAGTACCAACTCTCCAAAAAGAGTTAACTCTTACTGGTGTGGACCCATAAAGACACTTTAAAGCAACATTCTGCAACTTTTACACCTTAAAATTATGCTTTTTTGTAAAGTTTTTGCGTCATAGTATTATCTATTATGTTCATTTTCATACCTGTGATAGTGTTGGGGGCTCCCACGTCTTTTTACTGCACTATACAGTTTTTGAGCTTCGGATAGCCGCAGGATGTAATGACTGGGTGTCGCTTTACAGCAGAATATGGCAAGCCAAAGTGATAAAAAAAGCGCGCGTTCTAAACGCGCGTTATGTCCGCCAAAATGCGTGTCTGGAACGAGTGTTTTGGCGGACATAATGCGAGTTTAGAATGCGCATTTTTTTGATCCCTTTGGCTTGCCATAAGTGTATAACATAGACTCGCTGTTTAGCAGTGGCAGATTCACCAAAGAAAGCTAGAAATCCCATATCAGAGGAATCTAGGAAAAGAAAAGAAGAACGTGATAGAGCAAGAGCAAATACCAGAGTTATTATTGGGCCGTCTTTTCCTCGCTGGAGAGCTCTTTTAGAAAGAACGTCATGAACTACGGACTCTGACCTAGCCGTGCTGCTAATGGCTAGGTAAGTAATAAATGATTTAATCAGGGTTATTGTGTTTGGTCGGGCATAAAGTTGTTATACAGTCCTGATAAAACTATTTATTCAATGTGTGGAGGTGGAAAAGTTTGTTTTCGTTGTTTTGCCTGATATTAGGAATGAAAACATGCCTCTTATGCCTGAGAGAGAGATTTAATGTTACGTCAGTGACGTTACGCAGCAAGCCTCTAGAGGGTGACAAAGACCATATAACTGCAAAGTTGCGGAATGCTGTTTTAAAAGTGTTGAAATCAACTCTGACAGTGTTAATTTGAGCATGCTGAATTTGCAGTCTAGTATGAAAGGTCCAGGCTTATAATAAAGCTGTGCCTGTTCATGTGGCTAAATTATGTTTCAGTGGTAAATGGCAGAGGTTGAAGAAGTCCAACTAAAGATTGTTTCATGCTTTGGTAGCATCTTTTGAAATGCTGATTATTTCTTGTACGTAAGAATTTACTCAACAATTATGTGAATTTTGTGTCTAATTTTATAAATTTGTCCTTGAGGTTTATTAAACTAGAGATAACTCAGATTTTTTTCTTGGCTGATATTGATCTGCCTTTTG
Source organism: Aphyosemion australe (assembly GCA_006937985.1). Lineage (NCBI taxonomy): Eukaryota > Metazoa > Chordata > Actinopteri > Cyprinodontiformes > Nothobranchiidae > Aphyosemion > Aphyosemion australe. The sequence goes on from SSNS01000095.1 coordinate 1,660,784, forward strand.
TCAAAGAATAAAGAAGATTCCAGCTTAGTGAGCTAAGTGTTACAGCTTTGCTTTTAGCAGATGTAGGCCCTTTTGGCTTCATCAGTGTTGACTGGTGTTGTGTGCAGCCGAGTGAAAACCAACAAGTACATGAATTAGCACTTCTGAGGCTGTGGCTCTTTGCTGTAAAGGGTGACCTTTTGTCCTTTTTTTTTGTCTGACCTCGAATGATGTGAACAAATCAGTACATCATAATAAAGCAGCTAAATGACCAAAGAAACACATGTCTGTGATGGTAAAGTTGGTCTTCAACAGGATGATGTGAATTCAACTAAAAATAAGTAAGCATTAAATTAAGATCAATGACTCATTTAGTACATTTTGCTTTGTGTTTGAAAGGCTAATGAAGTTGCCTCAAGCACACAGGACATGCAATACTGTCTTCCTAAAAACAGCACACTAATTTTAGCCTCTTCCCATAGAGTCCTAAATGGAGACTTTCATGTTTTCTCTGTTGCTGTCAATACTTTATTTGATTATGATGTTTCTTATTTGATAATAATACACCAACTTAAGTGCAGATGACTGAAATAAAGGAACAAATGCTCTTCTATTGGGCGAGCAATATACTTGGCAATCTCTCCTCCACCATCTGACCTAACATGGGTTGCCAAGTTGAGATGAGGTCACACATGGTCAATGGTCCAGTGATGGAAGCCATGGCTCTGCCTTATGGCACATGCACACACACACACACACACACAGAGAGAGAGAGAGAGAGAGAGAGAGAGAGAGAGAGAGAGAAACATACACAGACAACAGACATAATAGCAGGTAAAGTATACTGTACGGACATGGACAAAGAAGTTGGTACAATTAGGTCAATGAAAGAAAAACCCACAATGGCCACAGAAATAACTTCAATCTGATAAAAGTAATAATAAATAAAAATTATATTAAATTTAACCAGTGAAAGTCAGACGTTGCTTTTCAACCGTGCTTCAACAGAATTATTTAGAAAAAAATAAACTTATGGAACAGACCTGGACAAAAATGATGGTACCCCTAACTTAATATATTGTTGCACAACCTTTTGAGGCAATCACTGCAATCAAACGATTCCTGTAACTGTCAGTGAGACTTCTGCACCTCTCAGCAGGTATTTTGGCCCACTCCTCATGAGCAAACTTCTCCAGTTGTCTCAGGTTTGAAGGGCACCTTTTCCAGCATGTTTCAGCTCTTTCCAATGATGCTCAATAGGATTGAGGTCAGGGCTCATAGAAGGCCACTTTAGAACAGTCCAATATTTTCCTCTTAGCCATTCTTGGGTGTTTTTAGCTGTGTGTTTTGGGTCATTGTCCTGTTGCCAGACCCATGAGACCAAGCTTTCTGACACTGGCCAGCACATTTCTCTCTAGAATCCCTTGGTAGTCTTGAGATTTCATTGCACCCTGCACACATTCAAGACTCCCTGTAGATGCAGCAAAGCAGCCCCAGAACATAACAGAGCCTCCTCCATGTTTCACAGTAGGGACAGTGTTCTTTTCTTGATATGCTTCATTTTTCCATCTGTGAACATAGAGCTGATGTTGCCTTGGCAGAAAAGTTCCATGTTTGTCTCATCTGTCCACAGAACCTTCTCTCAGAAGCTTTGTTGCTTGTCAACATGTAGTTTGGCAGATTCCAGTCTTTTGTGATTGGTTTTCAACAATGGTGTCCTCCTTGGTCGTCTCCCATGTAGTCCACTTTGGCTCAAACAACGACGGATGGTGCGATCTGACACTGATGATCCTTGAGCTTGAAGTTCACCTTGGTTCTCTTTAGAAGTTTTTCTGGGCTCTTTTGTTACCATTCAGATTATCCGTCTCTTTGATTTGTCATCAATTTTCCTCCTGTGCCCACGTCCAGGGAGGTTAGCTACAGTCCAATGGATCTTAAATTTCTGAATAATAGGTGCAGCTGTAGTCAGAGGAACATCTAGCTGCTTGGAGATGGTCTTATAGCCTTTACCTTTAACATGCTTGGCTATAGTTTTCTTTCTAATCTCCTGAGACAACTCTTTCCTTCTCTTCCTCTGGTCCATGTTGAGTGTGGTACACACCATGTCACCAAACAACACAGTGACTACCTGGAGCCCTATATATAGGCCCACTGACTGATTACAAGATTGTAGACACCTGTGATGCTAATTAGTGGACACACCTTGAATTAACACATCCCTTTGGTCACATTATTTTCAGGCTTTTCTAGGGGTACCATCATTTTTGTCCAGGCCTGTTCCATGAGTTTATTTTTTAAATAATTCTGTTGAAGCATGGCTGAAAAGCTATGTCTGACTTTCATTGGTTAAATTTCATATAATTTTTATTTATTATCATTTTTGTCAGATTCAAGTTATTTCTGACCATTGTGGGTTTTTCTCTCATTGGCCGAAGGGTACCAGCAATTTTGTCCACGTCTGTATTGTGTTTTCTAGTCCTTCAGCCAATATTTAAATTAATTCAACACACGCAGATTTGGGATATCATACNGTTTTGCATTTTTTACATTCTCGTGTCAAACCACCATCCATTTCTCACCCTTAGGCTGCATTGTTTATTTGAATAAGCAGAGGAAGCCAAATAGAGACACATTGATTGACGAAATTACATCTTGGGCCTTAAATGGAAGTTTATGTGTGCATGGCGGGCATATTTACAACAGTTAACAAACAGCCTTAGGGGAGAGAGGGAGAGCTAGATAGAATAAAAAAAGAGGGAGGTGGTGAAGAAATCAACTTTATGGAAATAGTGGACCAGCAGAGACCCTCAACTACAAGCTGCATAATGCAACAAAAGAAGGGGATGATGTTTGTGTCAGAGTACTTTCTAATATTCATACGTTACATTTTCTAACTTAATTGGAATCTGTCAGGGCACATTGGCCGTGAGTGGCATCACAGCAGCAGCTGGGATGTTTCCCCATGGCTTATGAGATGCAATAAAAAGAGAGAGAAAGAAAAGGGGAAGTGGATTGCAGAGCAATGAACGAACCGCAATTCAGTGAATGGGAATCAAAAATGCATTACAGCAAGACTAGTATAATGTAAACCTCGAAAGGCAGGATTGTTAAAGACAAATACTTCCAGCAATTCAAACTCCTCCATCGTTCCCTGAGGGACTATGTCTGGCTTCTTTCATCTCTATTTTGCTGTTTATATGGTTTCATCAGCACTCCCTCAGTCACACACATACAAATCTGTCCCCACACAACCCAACCATGTATCGTGTTTTACAGTAAGAATAGACACTGGTATTGCCAGGCTACCTGTAGAGTGTTAGACAGTTTGTCTGCATGCACATTGTATTTATAGTAGCGGTGGGATTTTAATGCGTTAATTATGATTAATTAATTAGAAAAAAATTATGCGTTAAAAAAATTTACGCGTTTAACCCTTTAAGCCCGAGGGTCCCCCAATTGGGGGATGTTGAAGTTTAGCAGCAAAATACATGCCCTAAATATCAATATAGTCACGCTGCACCTCTAAAGAAAGCTCAGAACCTTGGCTACAAGACCGTGTAAACCTTTTCTATGTGCTCCAAACACAACTAAAACTACAATCAAATGAGTGATCAGAAATCCCTCTTCATGTGTTTTTGCCTTCATTTCTGTCTCTAATGATGCTAAATCAAATCAAATTGCACACACATTCTATCAACCCAGTATTATTATTATTATTATTATTATTTTAAAGACAATACCATTATCAAAATGTACTTAAAATAGTATTGTACTTTTAGGTCTGTCCTATTTTTGCCAGTGATATACATATATATTTTTTCTCCTGTTTTGAATTGAAATACAATTTAAAAGCATTTCTTTTTAAAAATTAAAAGATTAGAAATGACAATAATAATGTCAATGACTATTGTTTGTTTCTCTGTCTCATTAATTTAAATTTTTAAAAATTGCTTTCGGGG
>SSNS01000095.1:1664796-1680491 GCA_006937985.1 Aphyosemion australe
TTTAAGCCCGAGGGTCCCCCAATTGGGGGATGTTGAAGTTTAGCAGCAAAATACATGCCCTAAATATCAATATAGTCAAGCTGCACCTCTAAAGAAAGCTCAGAACCTTGGCTACAAGACCATGTAAACACTGTCTATAAAACTACAATCAAATGAGTGATCAGAAATCCCTCTTCATGTGTTTTTGCCTTCATTTCTGTCTCTAATGACGCTAAATCAAATCAAATTGCACACACATTCTATCAACCCATTATTATTATTATTATTATTATTATTATTATTATTATTATTATTATTATTATTATTATTATTATTATTTTAAAGACAATACCATTATCAAAATGTACTTAAAATAGTATTGTACTTTTAGGTCTGTCCTATTTTTGCCAGTGATATACATATATATTTTTTCTCCTGTTTTGAATTGAAGTACAATTTAAAAGCATTTCTTTTTAAAAATTAAAAGATTAGAAATGACAATAATAATGCCAATGACTATTGTTTGTTTCTCTGTCTCATTAATTAAAATTTTTAAAAATTGCTTTCGGGGCAAATTTTCTTGAATGATTAAAATGCGATTAATCAAGATTAATTAATTACAAAGCCTTTAATTAATTAGATTAATTTTTTTAATCGAGTCCCACCCCTAACGTATAGCATTCAAGTGCACGTGTACATACAAACTTGTAGTTTGAATCATTATACATGCAATTAAACAAAAAGGGTAACACCAACATTTATTATTTGAGCAAAGATGTCAGAAAATCCTCAGATTCAGATTATGACTCAAAGCAGCTTGCAATGAAGTTCAGTGATTTTCACTCCACAAGGGTTCTCCATTAATGTTTTAGGTGGTGCTTATCAACCATTTAGTCACACAGCAAGGTTTGGCTGCAGGAGCAGATGATTTAGACATATCAATCGACTGAGCCATAGATGCTGCCTCATTCAGCAGCAGGGAAACCATCATTTCCCAGTCACTCTAGGTTTGTCGATTTGGGAATGGGTCTGGTTCAGGATTTGTTGGAAGGTCAGTTCTTCATTGACGTTTTTGGACTAAAAATCTAAATTGTCCCTGGGTAGGACATCAAATCTGAAATTTTCAAATGACCATTAAAAAAGTAAATTAACAGCATAAACTAGAAAAAAGCAAAGAGGACTCTAGAAAACACACTTATCAAGTAAAATGTTCAAGTAATTATGTATCGTTTTCAAAGTACACTAAATCTAGCCCATCTTATACATAATTATTTTAAATCCAAATGTATTCTGGTTGTTGCACATGATCAATTATTCCATTTATTACTGAAGCACAACAGAAGGCGACCTTCCAATAGGCAAATTCAGACTGATGCTTGGATGCAAGAAAAGCCACAGTTTCATTTCTAAAAGTGGATATTAAAGGATACAATTACAATTCTACAGCTAACAGTAACTAGTCTAGTGAACTTGACCAAATTCTTGCCTTGCAAAGTTTGGTCTAGGCACGCTTCATTGGAATCCTCGCAGCCTGATCCACTGCTGTGGCTGTCCAATCACAGCTCGCTATAGTTTTGGTTGGGCCAATCACAGCGCTCTATATCATGGGCCAATCACAGTGCGGGAATAGCCGATGACTTCAGAGCTGGGACCGCGAACACAAACAACATGGCGGCAGTGGAGTAACCACGTTGGTTTGAAACGGCTTTGTCATCAACATTGGATTATTTAGACTCCAACGTGCGTAAGTCTGTCTGATATACTTAGCGGCTTCTTATTTTTATCAAACAAAGTAGTGCAATGTCCCAGTACACCTGATATTCACATGTTTTTATATAAAAACGACAGAAATCATTGATGTTAGACACCATTAAAGCCTCCCGCTTTTCCGTCGCTGTGATTACGTCACGTTGTTCGTTACTCTGATTGGTCCTAGCGCTATCCAATTGCGTTTGAAAGACAACCGTAGATCCTGCCCCACAACTCAGAGCCATCAATGGTTCGTGGCCAGACTATATATTCACATATATAGGATGGCTTGCCAGGCTAAACAGTAACATAAACATAAACAAAGTTTAATTAGTAAGACTAAAAATTGGAGTTTCACACTCCACATTTTGTTTTTCTGGGGAATTTTCATTATACCCAGCGTCCCATATCATGATTAGACCCATTTCCACTATGAGATCTTACAGGTAATTTTACCAGACCTTCCCAAGCATGCATGAACGTGTCTCCATTTCACCATTTAGATATTCTGCTGTAAAATGTCATTATGAAATAAATCAGCCATGGAAAAAACACTATTATGAAATTAAAGCTGACTTTGTTAAAAAGACGTTATGTAATAAAAACTGAAAGAATTAAATAAAAATGCTTCAATAATAATTTTGATTATTATGTAAAAATTACTTTTGAAGTAAAATTTTATTTTAATAAACACATTTTTTTAATAATGAAAATTATTTCATAATATTGATCTTAGATTTTACATAACAATCTGTTATTTCACAATTTCATTGTCAGATTACATAATTGTCTAGTATTTATTCATGTTGATATTTATTTCATAATGTGTTATTTATTTATTTAATTTTGAATACTTTGGAGTTCCATAGAAACACGGCTATTGTGTGCATTGAAATCACAGTTTAAAGACCCACTGTATGAAAAACAGTGACATCTAGTGGTGAGGTGACAGCATATTTACCAATGTATTCAACTCTACACCCGCTGACATGTATAATCATCACACACATTTGCATATGGTCACATCACAACATCTGTAGAAAAAAAAATCCAACTATATACACACACGCCCACACAAATACAGCAGCGCGTAGCTGGGAACATCTGGAGTGGAAGTCAACTAGAAGTCAAACTAGGAAGCTGGCAGTGAACCAAAGCAGAGGAACACAGCTCTATCGCCAAGCCTCTACCTCCAAAATACACGACAATGACTTTGAAAAAAGTCATTCCAACTCTGCACCAGCACAGCAGGGACCTGAAAACTCTAGTCTAGACTCAAACTAATGACTTGTGTTGCAGGCTGAATTAGAAATGTGTGCTAGGTAGTGGGGAAGGTTTTTCACTAAACAGAACCAGAAGTGTCGGGATGCATTATCTATTCTGTACCATGATCTAGCAAATGTCAGGACCAATAAAAAAAGTTTTGTAATGGCTCCAGCTTTTACCCCCTCATCTCTGCATTCACCTTATTTTTTACTTTTTGTTTCATCTTCTGTTTCTCCAAAAGTTCTAATTTGCAACACAGCAAAAGAGACATTAGGTGATCTGCACCCTACACAGACAAAGACGGTATGATGTTCACTAACTGAAAAAGAGAGAGAGGAAGTGAAGGTGCAAGTCAGATTCAACTTGCTGTAAAAAAAGGTTTATTTTACCAAGAGAGCCCTATAGATTTATCTGCACTGTCAGCACTTTTTTCTTGAACATTTAATGGAATTTTCTCTCCCACAGGAACTGTAGCAAAACAATTTTAAAGCGCCTTAACTGCTAGATTTTATTTTATTTTTTGGGTTGTTTTCTGTTTATTTGCTTTTTATAGTTAAAGCATTTCAGCATTAATTAAAGATCAAGTGTAATCATTTTTTAGATACATTTGCAGTGTCTAGTAGGAATGAATGCCTTGGAAGTTGTTCTCTAGGGGAAAAAAAGCTCCAGCGCACCGGTTTGAGGACGGACAAGTCAGCCGGAGAAGATATTGGCAGAAGACTCAGATTATAACAGCAACACAACTCTACCACTGACTCTGTTTGCTTTGCAACGTTGATGCTTTATCTCCACAAATAGCACAAGCCTGGAGGAGTTCTGCTGTGTGGTGGAGTTGCTAATGCTAATGGTTAGCTTCTACTAGTCCAGTCGTTCTCTGCTGTTTCCTGGACGCTAAACCAACAACCTTCCCCGTTGTGAGTCAACATGGGTGAGTCCATGAATGTTATGTAACAGTGTGACGTAAATCTGTCAGGCTTTTCAAACCCTAAAGAGGTGAAAATTACACCTCTGCATTTGACCCATCCCCGTGGGGAGCGGTGAGCCGCAGCAGTGGCTGCGCTCGGGAACTATTTGGTGGTAGGCCTGGGCAATAAATCAAAAAATGATCTTTATCGAAATCTCTGACTCTTATCGATATCGTTTGTCCCATGTCAATAAATTCAATAATTAAAAAAACGAAACAATGTGTGTAGGTTGGCGACGTTCATGACCCTTTAAGAAGTTGTACCACCTCGAGTCACACGTGACAGCCCCATCTAGTGGACAACGTTTGGTTTTGCGCATACATGTAGTTATCGTCCATTTATTGTTATCGAGGTGAGCTCTTAAATATACAATATTGATTTTAGGCCATATTGCCCAGCACTATTTGGTGGTTTAACCCATAGATATCATATATATTGCTAGATGCCTTAACTGGGAGTCGACAGCGTCCCTGCAGCCATCTTACCTCGGACAGCTTACGTTCCGTTCTCAATGGTAGCAGATGGAAGGTGAGTGAACAACTTAAACAAAAACACTCTTAACTCGATAAAATATTAACGGATTTACAAGCGGGTTGCATTATTACAAACCTTATAGCACATAGGCTTGATAGGACATACTTTAACATTTTTAAATTAACGGGCCAAATCCGTCATATTTTACAGCCACATCTCTGGCGTTTATAACAAATCAGACAGTTTGAAAATTGGTTGAAAATTGAGCAAGTTAGAGTTATTTATATAGTGCATGCACCATTGACACCAATGTTACGAAAGGGGGCAGCTGTCCGAGGTAAGATGGCCGCCGCGTTAGGGACGTTTGTCCAGTTGACGAACAGCGCGGGTAAGGCATCTAGTGATATATATGATATCTATGGTTTAATCCCCCAATCCAACCCCTTAATGCTGAGTGTCAAGTGGGAAGGCATTGGGTCCCATTTTTAGTCTTTGGTATGACCCCGACCATGGATTTGAACCCACAACCTCCCAGTCTCAGGGCGGACACTCGTACCACTAGGCCACTGAGAATGTGCATTTTCTATTTTCTATCAGAAGCTAACACAGGAGATAGGTGTAGGAGATTATTTTCATGTTCAGCCTGCATGAAAAACTCAGAATGACTGATTATAATCAGAAATAATAATTAAAAAATGTTTTTTTTTAGTGAAGTTGACCTTTAAAGTGGGACAACAATTTACAAAATGCTCCGAATTTTGCAATTTCATTTATTAAAAAGTGCAAGAATTTACTGATTTTACCACAAAGTCTGACAGAAAAAATCACTTTTGTCTTTTTGTTTTTAGCTTCCGTTTTGTGCTAAATTCTAATATTTGGAAGAATTTAAATGTTTTTCGAGGTTCATTTATTTGGATTTTCCTCTACATTTATTATTATTTTTATTGCTTTTTTGAATGTTTTTTTTTTACTGTTGACTGTTGTCTCCCTGTGGGACTGTAGCTGGTTGTTTATCATGCTTTATATGCTTTTTCTTGCTTTTGCACAACACAAACTGCCCCTCAAGGACTTTTTAAAAAAGTTTCCATAATAAACCACATGTTAATTGGAAGGAGACATAAAATCCTGACAACACGTTAGAGTGATTCCTTAAAACTCCTCCTGGGTAAGAAACTTTAGCCTGGATGTGACTAAATTTAGTTAGATATTAGATAACAAGTAGTGTATAGTAAGAAAAACGTCATATAAGGTCGAGACAACTCTTTGTCAGGGAGGATAAATAACAAACCAAGGCTAAGGATAAAACCAGCACTCACTCATAGGAAAAAAATACAACAAAGACAGCAAGACAATTTTGTCTTTGGAAGACAAAAGCACAGAGGAAAAACATTGGTGCCCCCAAAGGTAAAGCATGCCTACACAAGATGATAGAGCCGACTCCAGCCTGGCTGTCAGAAATATGTTTATTTCTCCCACGACGGTTCTTTTACACAGCTATTTTTCTCCCATGTCAGGGGCCAAGCCTCTCAAGGTGTGTTATCATTTAGCGAAGTGAAGGAGGTTTCTGGTGCTGAATTGATTCTGTGGGTTGAAGGCTGCCCATCTTCTCCATTTCTACCACCTAACCCCACCAGACAGAACCTGATGCATATGTGCCCACATCTTCTCTCTGTTCTAGTCCACAAAACGGAAAGGGTTAGGACGAAATGCATCCTTCGCAGGAGGAATGTGAAACCCTTCTTAAAAGAGGTAAAAAAAAAAATATAGGGCCTTCCATCGCTCCCTTCTTCCTTATCCCCAGATTGTGCATTGCTCACAAAGGCAGCAGACAGGCGGGTGGAAATCAATTCCATGGAGCTGGTGGATGAAAGTAAGGCAGAAAAAAAGTATCCAAAGACATGGAAGCGGTATGAAGATTTAACCAGTCAAAAAGTAAAAATAGACAATGGAGGAGAGTTGGTCTTCCACCTGTGTTTACTCATGCGGACAAAACAATAATTGGCTGTGCTTAGATAGGTGGCAGGATGGGTATGTTTAGGTACCAGCATGAACAATCTCTTTTTCTATCCTAAAAAGATTCATTTCAAAGAAAATATTTGCATATTTCTTAGTTTTATTCTACTTTTCGAAAATGAAGATAAACGTAGTCCTTTTACACTTTTAACAATGTCATAGTTTAAAATGATTGTTAATAAAAGTCATATATTAGTTTTTTTAATAAAAACATTCTTTACATGTTTTTTGATGTGCTGTCTTACAATAAAGACACATACATTCTATATTTATTCTCCATTTTCTGTTTTTATCATGAATGGAAAGAAAATAAAACACTAAATTGACCTATTTTAATGAAATACTCATTGGCCACTTTATTGGGTACACCTTGCTAGTACCATGTTGGACCCCCTTTTGCCTTCAGAACTGCCTTAATCCTTCATGGCATAGATTCAACAAGCTACTAGAAACATTCCTCAGAGGTTTTGGTCCATATTGACATGATAGCATCACGCAGTTGCTGCAGATTTGTCGGCTGCACATCCATGATGAGAATCTCCCGTTCCACCACATCCCAAAGGTGCTCTATTGGATTGAGATCTGGTGACTGTGGAGCCATTTGAGTCCAGTGAACTCATTGTCATGTTCAAGAAACCAGTCTGAGATGATTCCAGCTTTATGACATGGAGCATTATCCTGCTGGAAGTAGCATCAGAAGATGGGTCCACTGTGGTCATAAAGGGATGGACATGGTCAGCAACAATACTCAGGTAGGCTGTGGCGTTGCAACGATGATCAATTAGTACTAAGGGGCCCAAAGTGTGCCAAGAAAATGTCCCCCACACCAGTACACCACCACCACCAGCAGCCTGAACCGTTGATACAAGGCAGGATGGATCCATGCTTTCATGTTGTTGATGCCAAATTCTGACCCTACCATCTGAATGTTGCAGCAGAAATGGAGACTCATCAGACCAGGCAACATTTTTCCAATCTTCTATTGTCCAGTGTTGGTGAGCCTGTGTGAATTGTAGCCTCAGTTTGCTGTTCTTAGCTGACAGGAGTGGCACCCGGTGTGGTCTTCTGCTGCTGGAGCCCATCTGCCTCAAGGTTCCACGTGTTGTGCATTCAGAGATGCTCGTCTGCAGACCTTGGCTGTAACGAGTGGTTATTTGAGTTCCTGTTGCCTTTCTATCAGCTCCAACCAGTCTGGTCATTCTCCTCTGACCTCTGGCATCAACAAGGCCTTTTCACCCACAGAACTGCTGCTCACTGGATGTTTTCCCTTTTTGGGACCGTTCTCTGTAAACCCTAGAGATGGTTGTGCGTGACGATCCCAGAAGATCAGCAGTTTCTGAAATACTCAGACCAGCCCGTCTGACACCAACAACCATGCCACGTTCAAAGTCACTTAAATCACCTTTCTTCCCCGTTCTGAAGCTCGGTTTGAACTGCAGAGGATTGTCTTGACCATGTCAATATGCCTAAATGCATTGAGTTCCCACCATGTGATTGGCTGATTAGAAATTTGTGTTAACGGGCAGTTGGACAGGTGTACCCAATAAAGTGGCCAGTGAGTGTATTTTCAACTGAACAATATTAAGACTCATAAAGCTAAAACTGACTGGCTGAAAAGTGTCAGTGAGTTTTTTAAAATAAAATCTTCTGCTCACTGATGCTTCGTTTCAAAATACTTGTGCAAAAATAAATAAAAACACCCCCATTTCCATTCATCAGTACAGACATTTTCTCATTAATGCAATCTGGGTCTACATGAAGGACAAGGTCATCTAAGCCAGGGAAAAGAATTCATTTTACATGGGCCTTGGATACACACTGACATTTAAAAAGTACTAAGCATAGTCTGAGTCTGTGTGCTTCTTTGTTTATGTGAGATAGAGCCAGACTCAAAAAAAAAAAAGATACAAATGTACAATGTTGTCAGGAAGAAGCTTAAATGCAAAAGTGAAAGATAAAACTTGAGGAGTAACGGAAAAAAAAGGAGAAAACAGACCGTAAGCAGCTTGATTCTGAGTACAATCCCAAACGGCCCACTTAGAGACAGACTTTTGGCTTCATCGACAATCTGCATCACTGCTCCTACATCAGGTGTGTGTGCATGCACTCGTGCTTGCTTGTGCAAAAGCTGACCCAAAAAATGCCAAGAGCTCTCCACAAGTATTAAGATTAACCTTCTGATCCATCCTGGCAAAACAAATATGGTCGGGTGAAAAGGGCAACATAGCAGGAAGAAACAAATTGGAATCTGAAGAAAAAGCTAAAGAAGAAAAGGAGGATCAGTAGCGGTACAAAAGTCTGGAAAGACAGGGAGAGTCAGAGTGAGTAGGTGTGCATGAGTGGGAAGGAATGGAGGAAGATGAGGCACACACACTACCCACTCATAAACCAATCATGGCAGATGGATCTTAACACCTTCAAGATGATACAGTTTTGTGTATACGTCGGTGTTTGCATCGGCTCATCCAAAACCATTCCAGACTCATTTGTGCTATTCAGTTATGGTAATTTAGAGTATGAACACACACTTCTGCAATAGAGAAAACTGCAAAAGGAGATTGTTATTATGCATGTCTGCAGCTGCGTTTGCATGATTTATTGTTTGTTGTCTGTAAGCGGCGAGTCTTTGTTCGTGCAAAACCATGCGAATTGATTTGTTGGGCTTGCAGGGAAAGTTAAACCCATATGCACAGTGTTGGGGCATTTTTGTTTGCAACCTGCAGTAAAGAGTCTGACTTTCTTGTCTATGGCAGAGATCAGTGCATGAGTGTATTTATGCGTATGGGGAATATTTATTCCTTCGCCCAATTTATTACCAAGTCTTATCGGCCCTTTGAGTCAGAGAACCTATCTCAATATTTCTTCTTGCTGCTCTCCAGGCACTACAACAACAACAAAAAGGAAAGAAAGCCTCACTTCACAACCCAAGCAGCAGATTTGAGTTGACAAGATATCATTGGATTACAAAGCTTATTTCACTGTGAGCGCAACGGTTGACACACCAGCTACTGGGTTGGTCAGGCATGCAGATGCAGATGGATATGGAGCAGCAGTTCTCCCCTACCCATCATTGTCTTTGGCATTTGCAAAGGGCACTTACAGGAAGCCTTAGACGTGACGAGCCCCGGCTCCATCTGAATCCCATGATTGCTCTGTGGGCTGAATATAATAGATGCTTTTGAAACCACTGGAGTGACAGTACGATTTTGCGGCAGGCCGTGAAAGTGACGCTCAGGTAAAAGCCATTAGTGCAATAGCATTAATACTGTTTCTCCGTCGCCCACATCCTCTAATATTGAACTTCACTTGCTGTGTGGAGGCCTGGCCTTTTCATAGGAAATAATTAAATAAACACACACTCAGTCAAGCAAGATGAAACAAAGACATGGTCGAGGGTATGACAAGGGAATGCATCAAAGCTTGATTAGCTGCGCATTAGCGGGAAGGCCTAGTTTTCTCCTAAAGTACTTAGCCCTCACCGAGACACTGAAGTCAGAGCATCTACTGTTGCAAAGAGAGAAAACTTGTGTTCGCTTTCGTGGTACATGTGTACATCTGGAGTGTACAGGGGGTTGTAATGCTCCTGAAGACAAGCTCAAGCGATTTGTTCAGTGATGACGGTACATCTGCAAGAGCCAGTATTAATGATGCACTGGCCGTGGTTACAAGCTCCCTGTGTGCAGGAGAGCCATGCACTGACAGCGTGTTACAAAGAAGTTGCATTTAAACGCACAAATGGTATTTAAGGTTCCTCTTAGTGTGTGCATCTGTGCCCTTGTTTTATTCTGTTAACATGGATGACATTATTTTTGTGCAGCCTCTTAAAAACATCAGAAGTCGATGAGAAGTCTTGCTAGCTAAACTCTACAAGAAGAGAGGGGTGTTTATGGTTTTACAAGGGTATGCTAAGAAAAGTTACAATTAGGAAAAGGAATTGATATCAAAATGTAAGATGGCATAATCCCTTGACCTGATGCTTAGTGGAGGTAGCCTTGAAATAGAGACAGTAGCAGAAGTAAAATGAACAAGAATTGTTTTGTGCCTTGCCAATTGGTGGGTAGGGTGTCACTGCGACTGAGCAAAAAAACAAAGATGGCGATGGCTTGTTTCAAACGGTTTTGGCATCAACTTTGGTGTATTTAGACTAGGGCCTTTCTTTAAAGGTGAAGCATATGATCTTTTTCTTCCGGGTGGATCACCTAAACCATTGGTCATAACTGTCCATTTCTGGTGAAGCCAATCCTGGGTTAGTTTTCACTCCCTGCGCATGCGCACTCCGTGCACCCCCGCACTCTCACGGAAACCAGGAAGAGGCAAACGCGGTCCGGTTCGGCGGTTTTCTGCTCAAGACGTAAGCTAACGGTCGGCATGCTAATTTTACGGCCTCACAATTACACATTACAGCTGGCAGCTACTTGTTAACAGGTGCTGGTAGAGTGTTGCGCAACACGGAGAGGGCGGTTCTTCCCTGAAATTCAGAAACATCGACCGCTTCACCTTTAAGTCTGCTGAAAAAATCTGCATATGTTGTGTTTGGTATGCTGGTCTAGCATTCGACAGAAATCCAGAATGGGATGCTGTTACTTCGAATCTGGACTAGCATGCTAGACCAGCACCCCATACTGAACCAGAATCCAATTAACAACATTCCATGCTGGACTGATGTCGAATGCTGGACCAGCATCCAAAACACAGCATATGCTGTTTTTTTCAGCAGGAGAGCAGATAGAGGCACCTAAGTCCTTTATTTAGAAAAAGGACATATACGTATATGGCAGACTGCTGTATTGACTGACATCCATAGCGGTGAGTACGTCAAGTGGTTTGTTGTCTAATAGAACCCTTATTGATCCACGTCACCTCCTCCTAATGCGCATGTGCGTTGCAGAAAGAGATCAACAATCATGTCTTGTTGTGCTGTTTGTTGTACAAATCGCTCTGATAAAAACAACAAAACGCGCACGTTCTACAGAATTCCATCGACTCACATCCCTTTCAAGGCAAACAAAAGATGTCTTTGGTTGCAAGTTATCAGAAGAAGAAGTGATTGAAATGAGCAGATCATTAAAAACGCTCAAATCTGCAGCCATCACTTAAGCCTCAGCTAACAACAAGCTGATCAGCACCGTAGGATTTATAAACTCAATTATTGAACCCCATATGTTATATAATATGAATAATTAGTCGCTCAAGCTTATAAGTTGATGTCCGAACGCTAAACGAACGCTACAAGCTAGGCGTACTAGCCAATCTGTGGCTAATGTTTACAATAACAACAGTTGGTAAAGCCAAGGTTATATAGATATAGAAATCATTCTAATGTTAATTTATAACATTATATTCATAGAAATGACATACCCAGCCATGCAGGTGCAGTTCACAGTCAGAATGCTGACTATGTTTACAATGACCCAGACTTTGTACGTCTCGGTCTTCTTCCCTTGTCTTTGACTCGGCAGCACCTCAGTCTTCATAACCAAGTTTTCAATATTATAATCGTATGTCCTGAGCCTGGTTGTCTGTTACATAGCTGTAGGCATCCAGGGTTTTATAGGATTTCAGGCTCTCCCGGGAACAGAGGTTTAGCGTGTCGATCGGGTAAGAGTGGATGTCCGGCTACTGAAGCTTGGGCCATTTTTTTCTCTGACTTAGCTGTGTCTATGGGTCGTGGCCAGACTATATATTCACATATTTAGGATGGCTTTCCAGGCTATAGTGGAGGCGGTTATAGAACAGATAGTGTGTCACAAAGAGTGCAACCTAGCACACAAGCAGGTTAGGAAGGATGTACTGAACCAGTGTGGTGGATAAGAGGGTGGCAGGAAGTCTGGGGGCATCTGTCTACTGTTTAATTTGCCATCTGTGAGGCATACTGCTGCCAGGGTCCCTAATCAGGCAATCCATCACACCCCCATAGAAACCGTGTCAATTATCCAGCGTCCCAAGGCGGATGACAGCCCTCGTGCCATTCAAAAAAAGTAGTTGACTTCCCGTTTGTTGCTGTGTGGGGGCAGAGCTGTTGTGTTTGGGCTTCAATAAGAAAAAATCCGAATCACTTTGGTTACGGTTTTGCTTTTATTATATGTTTAATTTATTTTTATGCATTAATCCTCTAGTCTGCAAGTGTGTTTGTACTTCGGCAGCATCACAAAATGCTGCTGTCCTGTAGGGTTCTGCTATGTTTGCAAATCATCAAATAAAAAACAGAGATCAAGATATGATGTCACATCCTCTGACCTGCCTCCACCATCAAACAAGGGCGTGAATGATCAGAGTTGGTTTCGGAGCTTAAATACCGTTTTGTCTGAAGCCAAGGGACACTGAATGTCCATCAGAAACAACAAGGGGGAGAACACCAGCAACTTTTGATGTCCCTTGGATGAAGTTTAGTCCTTTTCACGCTCCTCCATGTCTCTTTTTTATAGATGCAAAGCAGTTTTAATTTGGAACCCATCAGCTTTCTTTAAATGCACTCTCACTCTCTCTGGCTCCGAGGTCACATAGCCCGCTGAGCACACTCATAAACAAATTAATTGGCTTGCCAACACTATTTATGTCCTGTACACACACAGCACTATACTCACACTCCCCCAATACCCACCGATAGGTACGCTTTGCTCTGAGAGTAGTAAATAGGCATTATACACCTTTGCAAAATAATGATATTCAGTTATGAATACCCACCATACTGGAAAAGTTCAGGGTAAAATTGTGTCGATAAGGCTAAAGTATTGTCAACTTGTGTGAAAATAATATTCATGGGGAAAACTATTTCAGATAGGTGCAACAAAATAAGAGTTTATGTCTGCAAAAAATTACTCAACTTTAATATTTTTTTAGAACAGTGTACACAGGAGTGGGATTATGCAGAACTCAAAAGACTATAGAGTTTCACCATATTTGTCAGCAACAGACAAGTGGCTATGCTAAAGGGGACAAATTATGCTAAATTCACCTTTTGCATCCTTCTGTGCTGCCGTGTGGGTCTCTGCTGTCTCTATAAACACTCCAAACATGACTTTTATCAGTGTTTAGTTTAGGAATTATCTGCCTTAAAGGAGCCGTTTAAAAAAAAAACTTGCTTGTGATGTCAGAAACGGGGAAATTAGCATAGAACCTCATCTCACCTGGTGGAAATCAGCTGCTGCTGCAGTTGCAGCTCTACTCAGAAGTATACCGAATATTGGAGTTTCTTAGCTTATAGCAGCCAGAGCGGGGGAGGGGTGGGCGTGGCCAGCTCCAGCTAGTTTTCTTAAAGTGACAGAGCCCTGAAACGACTCATTCTGGAAGGTACTGAAAATAAAAATAAAACTGCTGTAATTGCTTCATGTGAGAGGGATCTGTGAAAAGAACTTCATAAACATGTCTTTGGATTGACCAAGGCACTATTTTCAGTTAAGAAACAAATTATAATATGTCTCGTTTAAAAAGTTAAATATCGAAAAACTGCATATCTAAGTTAGGTGATTCCTGAAAGAGGAAATACCTTTAATTTAATTCCAAATGATTTAGTTTAGTTTCTGGATTTCAGGATTGGTGCACATGTAGCTCGTGCTGTTTTTCTTTTTAAAATTTTCTGTCCCATTAACAGTTAATCCAGACTTGTGCAAATTAAAGAAAACTATTTTCTTCCCTTAAGAAACAGATTGGTAGTCAAACTCTGAGTATTTGATGTTTTTATTTAGGTGTGTCGAACAAAACTAATTCACACCAAGTGTAAGAATTCCTGTGAGAAGAGAAGAATCGAACGAGCAGTGGAATTGCATCATTGGGAAGGGTGACACATGCAAACATGTTTCTCTTTGTGGTAAGCAAAAGATGTTTGGCTACCAGTGTTGGAAGTAACGAGTTACAAAAGTAATTAATTACTATAATGCATTGCTTTTTGCTGTAACACGGTAATGTAAGGCATTACAGAAAAAATATCAGTACTATTTTACTCGGTACAATGTCAGTAATGCGCGCATTACAACGCATTTTCAACCAGGAATCAATTAGTGAGATTTCTTCAGGGTTCTAATTACGTGGGAGCCTGAATAAAGGTCCAGTTTTGATATGACATTATTTATATGAACTCCAGCGCACCAGGACTTCTATTGAGCAGAGAGGACAGAGACCGCTGATCGGATGCGCTCCAGCTGCGCGCACCACAACTGCAGTAACATTCTCAAAGTCACGCCACCAAAAAAAAAAAACATTCAACACGCGATCGTTCATGTCCGCTTTCTGGCACTTTCTCTTTTACTCATGCCTGGCGCGCTCTGCCTCAGCGGAGCTCATCAGTGCCCAGGTGACATCACCACACCTGCAGCGTGCAGCGCACATTTCGCTATTTTTGCGGTGCAGATCCCAGAGCTGCTTAGTTTAAAAGGAGGTTAGCTCATTATGTGGAAAAAGTAGGAAATCCAGGAAGCAGTTTTTCTGGAGAATTGAGAGGAGATACAGGATAAGAGAGAGGACAGGAAAATAGTCAAATAAAAACAAGAAAACTAAATAAAGTTCTTGAAAAGGAAAAACTAGGTAGATTTTTATCCACTACAAATGTTTAACAGCATAAAGCAATAATTTATAAGCATGTAATATTTATTTATTTCGTAAAATTCAGATCACTTTCAAAACTCAGGTCCACACCCAGGGCCGTATCCAGGCATTTGGGGACCAAGGCAAAATACAGGGTGGTGGAGCCATCCCCTTCCCCCCACACACCGTTTACACGCTCACTTAATAGCATGTTAAGCGTACAATTTGTTGTTGCATTTCTTTCATACAAATTCATTTCACGTTCATGCCCAGGGACAATCATCCTCCAGCCCTGGAGGTGATCAGAAGGACCTGCAGATAGATAGAACATTCTCCAGATGGGCATATGCCCATTACTTTAAGTTTGTGACGAATAAGGATATGAAGAACATTGTAGTCAAATGCTCGTTACACCTAAAGAACTGTTGTTATATCTGACTGTTTTAACCACAACCCCTAGCCCAGTTTTATACCACATCACCTTCCACTGGATGTGTGATGAGCTACTTGAGCCTCATGAGCTACATTTAGATTCCCAAATCCATATTATTTTGGTGAAAGTAACTTAAAGTAATGCAAAAGTAGTGTAATGCCTTACATTTTAAAATTAGTAATATTATAATGTAATGAATTACTTTAAAATGTGAGTAACAAGTAATAAATAATGCATTACAGTTTTGAAGTAACTTGCCCAACACTGTTGGCTACAATTCTTAAATCTAGCTTTAA
>SSNS01000095.1:1698168-1711683 GCA_006937985.1 Aphyosemion australe
AACTTTCAAAATAAAAGTCACATGCAGATTTTCAGTTGCTTAAAGGCCCAGTGTGTAATATTTTTACCTGTTTACTACCAAATTCTGTGCAGCCAGTGCACAAACTTGTCCTTTTTCATTAATATTTCTCACCAACATCAATTCTAAATATTCCTCTCAGCTTCAAATTTTACATTTTTAATACATAAATTGTGGTCGACGCTCCATGGTCATCCTCCATCTTGAAATACGGTAGCTATTTAGGGACATATGAGCTCCACGTTATGCGTTTGCACTATGACTGTTACCTGAAAGAAACAGCAGAGGGCAGCAGTGTGCCGTGGAAGCATGGCGTCTGACAATTCAACTAAGAAGAGACGAGACTAGCTGCTACACCGTTGCTGTACTTTGTTAGTTTGAATAACAAACAATGAAATCAAAAGACACATCAAATATGTCAGGTCTTATTGATTTCCAACACTCAGCAGCTGCATATGATGAGAACCCCGCCCGCAGCAGCTAGACACCAGCCTCCAAGTGTTGTTCCTGACTCACCTCAAGCTGATCATTTCTTTTCTTCATAATAAAGCTCCCAATCCGGTCCTAAAGTATCAGTTCCAAAGTCCTTCTTCAAGAAAGTTCCTTCTATTAAAGTCTCCTCTCGTACCGCAGCCTGCCCTGTCTCTCCCAACACGCTTCAGCGGTCGTCCGCTAGCCGGTAGCTATGTTAGCATTAGTTACTTTATTTCCACAGCATGTCCCCGGCTCCAGCCAAACCTCATCGGTTATCCGATCGCTAAACAGCCAGTGGTTGACTTTAGCTCCACCTCGATCTTCACTGCGGCTCACACGATCAGCTGATGGCTAACCGGCAGACTCTTGTTTACTCCGCTGCTCTGATCCACATGACACCGGACGCCACAGCTGATGCCACCCCTCCTCCGTGTGTGAATCGGTGGCAGCTATGCTAGCTTCCTTCAGGACTGGTAGGTTGATACAACAGCTAACAGCAGTGTTTCCCCTAGAAATGTTTAAAGCCGTGATGCTTGTTGACTGAGGGGGGTGGCGGATCGCGCCGCCTCGTCGCGGGGGGGAGGGTGTGTGTGTGTGTGTGTGTGCGCGCGTCGTCTCGTCGGGGGATGAGGGGGGGGGGTACGCCTGGCATTATGCATTAAGACTGAACAGTCATTAAAAAATGTTTTTTACCTGCTTGAGTAGTTATATGCTTTGTGTGGGTTAGGCTACAGAGATTGGAAATAAATCAATCTCATGCTTTTTATAAAAAAAATGAACCAGATGGCTGGAGTGAATGCTGGAGTTGTTGCCTTTTTGAGTGGGCCACCATAGCTGCAACACTTACTCTGAACTGCATGGCGCTAAAGAGTCGCAATTTTTACCATTATTTCGATGAATATCCCACATAGCACCTTTAAATAGTAAAAAAATGTACGACATTTCCTGTGAAACCTCCGTAGCCGAGGTAAACAACAGAAAATAAACCACAGACCATTTTGGATACATGCAGCCATCTTTCTCTTTGCTTAGTGATGTGTGAACTTCCGAAATCACACGTGGTGTTGCAATTCTCCCATGATTTTGTGACCTTGCAGGATCAGCTGTGTGGTTAAACACTCCTGGTTGGAAGGGAGCTCGTGGGTAAAACGCCTCTCTAATGTTACACACCACTCACGCGTCTGGTGGAAAGGAGTAAATGGTAAATGGCCTTCTTAGGGTTCTACAACCCCCCAAGGCACTTCAGAACACAATCAGTCATCCACCCATTCACACACTGATGGTGATGAGCTACAATGTAGCCACAGCTGCCCTGGGGCACCTGCCTCTGACCACCAGCAGCAGGCAAGGTGGGTTAAGTGTCTTGCCCAAGGACACAACAGCAGCATTCTCTGGAGGGAGCTGGGATCGAACCTGCAATCTTCCGATTACTGGACAACCTGCTCTACCTCCTGAGCTACTGCTGCCCTTGGTAGTCAGTCTCCAATCCTTTATGTTTGATTATGGTTTGCATTTGCTTCATTGTTCTGGTGAGCGTACAGCACAAAAATGTATTTATTTTATGCAAAGTTGAACACATTTCACCAAGTTCTTTTCCTTTCTCAAATTAAGCTTCGACACAATCAGGGCAGTGAGTTGCTGTGTTTGCAAAATTATGTAGAAAAAAGAGCTTTGCAAAAAACCTGAAACTTTTCCTTTGCTTTTATTTATTTATTTTTGAGTCAATGTTGGTCACAATTTACCCACTGGTGAAGATGGATGTTGCGGCATTAAATGACTCACAAGGGCATTGCACTGTGGATCTGTCAAGGCTGAGTGCTAAAACGTCCCAACCCAATTGAACCCCTGGGTACGAGGGCGTGTTTGATTTTCTGCTCACAAAACTCAAACAGATCTCACTGTTGTTGCCAAAGCTGGCTCGTATAGATTTCTTAAATGTTACCGTCTCACTTTCTCCCGTTTTTTTCCTGTCTTGAATGCAAAGATTTAATTTCCCACCACGTTTTATCCCAGTGTGCTTCATAAAAACAAGCTAATTTATTCAAGACTGTATCCATATGTGCAACTGCTCAAGGCAATTACCCTGTTTTCAGTGCTCATAACCATGTAGTGATTTTTAAACCTGATACTACAGAGATTTCTAAATCCAAGATGAGACCAGAAATCAAAGCAGGGCGACTTGCTGTGACTGAGTTTGGTTCAGGCTCTCTTTTACTCACACTTGTCACTCTTTGTTTACACAGTTTCTCCCCTCGCAGTATGTAAAATGCCATTCTGATCTCTGTTTTTGCTTTGTTGCTTTTGCTCGAGCGCTGTACATTTTTTTCCGAGACTTTTCAGAAGAAGCACTCAAAAATTTAACAACTGCTGGCTGAGTGCCAGGTAACAGTCAACCGAGTGATGGCAGGGTGTGTGTATTTTGACACCTTTATGATCCACACCGACTGGAATAACCACTTACACACACACAGATGCATCAGTATAAATTACTGCATTAACGATGCTTTGTCAAACGTACAATACCCAAACTTTCTCGCTCAGAAGCTTCTGTCTGCCAGGGAAATTTGGATGAACACAACTTCCTGCCCCCATGTTGAGCGTGCAGCATGGTGATGAAATTGCATAGCAACTTGATGTATTATTAGAGAATTATTAGCTGTTTTTATGTTTCAATATCAAGTAAAAACCAACTGTAGGTTCTCAGGCATTAATAGTTGCATCATTCATTGATAAGAGAAATTTCAAATGTAATCCCCCGCAAAAAATCCAGCATGTTTTACGTGTTGCTGAATGTCAACAAGGCACGATTGATTACATGTAAATGAAAATGCTGATGTTTTATTCAGAACATCATTGACTTCATGCTTAATTTCTAATCACTTGTGGAATTGAACAGTTTTGAACTGAAATCATCATACGTAACCATAGAAATGATCATTTAAACTTCTTAGAGCCTGATTTCTGTGAAGACACCCCTAAACCAGGCGGGACTCATTAGACAAGACCCACTGGTCAATGGGGTGTTTCATTTGTAGCTGATTGATATTATTTTACATTTTTGGCAAAACAAAAACATTAATGACCACTTAAAGGTCTCAGTCACTCATTTTTTAATAAATCTGATGTGGTCTCTAGGATAAATGAATGAGTCATTTTCTGTGTGGGAAAAAGAGCTCTCACGCTCCTATTTCAAGAAGCTGAAGTTAGATGGAGAAGTGGGAGCAGAAAACATCAGGATTTAGAGTCTCTCACTTCTGGGTAACCCCAGCTTCACATTGGAAGCATTGGTGCTGTGGAATGATTTATTCGCGAATTTCACTGTGTGAAACATTGGGAGAATCTCAGCCGTGAAGCAGCTTCTCCGCCATGCTCCTTGCTGGACTTGCAAGATCACAAAATCACTCCAGACTACAGAGGTTACGGTTTGTTTATGCCATCCCCCATTAAACCAAGAAGAAGAAAATCACGTTTGATATCATATATAATGTTGTTCCTCTCCACTGCCAGGATTAAAGCCATGAAAAAAACACACCGTTGTACTTCTGGAATGATGCAGGGAGTAAATAAGACGTTAGGTCACATGTATAGATGTAATCTACATAGATATGAAATTGCATCGCTACAATAGACTATTATTTTGAAAATTACTGGATGTTTTACATTGAAACCGTATGTGATTTCCTTTGTAGCCCTATGTTAACTGCAAAAATTGACATGTCCCATAAGCAGCTTGCAGCCAAAAATAGAACCCAATCCTATCTTGCTTGGCGCAGCATGCCGCTTCTGGGACACGCCTGAAAATTGCGTCGCAGCTGGTTTGAATCCCCCCACAGACTTTAATGGATTCTATTTGAAGCAGCAACGTTCTGCTGCCGTTCCGTGCCGCAGATGCTTCCAGTGTGAAGTATGGGTTACAGCAACACACCTTTACCACTGACTCTTTGATTTGTTTTATCTCCACAAATAACACAAGCCTGAAGGAGTTCTGCCATTTTGAGGAGTTGCTAATGCTAATGGTTAGCTTCTACTAGCCAAGACACGCTCTGCTCTCTCCTGGACGCTAAACCAACAGCAGCCTTCCCTGTTGTGAGCCAAGATGGATAAGTCCATGAACACAAATTTACAGTGTGATGTAGATCTGTGTGGTTTTTTTCTGACCTGAGCGTTTCCCCATCTATTTTCTATCGGTAGCTAATGCAGGAAATATGGGTAGAAGTTTACGTGAAACTCAGAATGAATGGTTTCTCAGTGAATTTGCTTTTTCAAATAATAATTTCAAAGTCCTCCAGTTACTAAAATAAACAGACACTCATTAACAAGCAGAACTGTTAAAAAAAGTCAAAAAATGGTCTCAAAATCTTCATGTATGCAACTTGCATTGTCATGTAATCTAAATGAGGTAAAAAGTTACCTGGCAAAGATCAAAAGTTCGTGCAACCTCAACATCTGCATTTCAAGTCTGAACAGGTCAAGTTAGATGTGCCACCTTTAAAACCAGTCAAACTACGTTAGAGTTCAAAACCCAACCACAACAAAACAAACCTCTCACATATTAGAAGCTTGTTTATTTCTAGCTCGGTCATTAAAAGAGAGAAGCACATTTGTGTTTGAGGATATTATTTACCTAAAGCAAAGTGAGTCAACCAATTCAAATACTCCTATAAGAAGAATGGCTTTTGCAAAAAGATTGCTCATGTCTGCGTTTACCAAATAAAGGAAACATAATGATTTGCACCAGAACTAATGCAATATGTTTGCCTGCATGGAGGTTTCATATCATTACAGTGACACAAACAGAAAATCAAACAAAAGTCTGCAAAGTAGCATTCAAGCAGATGTTGTGCAGCAACAAAAAGGTCATTTCTTGACTCTATTATGAGTATTATGTAATCCAAGTATAGGTTAATGCTGAATGTTTCTGAAGTAAGATAAATTATGAAGCTAATAACATTTCCCATCTGGCAAGCTTAATTTAAATATGTTGCATGAATTTGTGTTGGTGCATCTTTTCACCTGTTCACAAGAGTGTGCACAAGTTAAATTACAGCAACTTAAAATAACTGTGTCACTCCTGCTTTGCATGCAACAGGCGGCTTGGTTCAGCAGTGTAAATCTGCATTACTTATCACACATGTGGTCATCATTGATGCTGAGCAGACAGGGATGACAAAAAGTAGAATGTTACCTGGAAAAGAAAAGGACAGAAAATAAAACAGTTAGATAACAGAAATCATATCTGAGAACGTTCCTGCAGGACAAAAAGGTTATTTTAAACGTTTTATGTTGTCTGAGTGCTAAAATATTGGTGTCTGTCGTTTAAAAAAACACTCTAGATAATTTATTTGCAATAATTCATGTTCATAACAGAATGAGTTAGTTGAAGGACATAATGTCAAGAGTGACATTATCAGGTATCATTCATCTTTGTACATTTTTCCTGTGCCCTCTTTTATTCTTCTCCTTCTCTGAATCTTCTCTAACCAGACGGACTGGTCGCCTATTTGGTTTGGCAGCAGCAGCTAAATGTAATCTCGCTGTAACAGAGGGCCAGGTGATGTTTAACCCTTTCAAGGTAGCAAGGCAAGGAAATCAATCACCACTCAAACCAAAAAAAAAGGAAAAACTAAAAACAACCCCATCCTGTTAGCTGTCCACTTAACACCAATTCATGTGCCGGCTGTCATGAAAAGGAAAACCCTTGGGATGAAGAAAGGGGTCAAAGCCATTAGGACAACCATGGGAAAATGGGAAAATGTCACAGGAAAACAAAGTCTTCAGATAGTCGACATCTTTTGACTTGTGTAGACGCAGAGCAAACATGATGCAATCACAACACACACGCATTCATACACCATAAACTTCATACTAAGTTTTTAAATATCTGCAGGCCTTTTAGGTTGAGCTAAAGTCATAATTAAACCAATTTGATTTTTTATTCAGTAACACTTTATAATAAGGATTCTTTTATTAACGTTACTTAGTGCGTTATTAAGCATCAATAAACAAAGAAACCTTTTATTAACGTTAGTTAGCACGTTATTAAGCATTGCTCACCAAAGAAACCCTTTAACATTACTTAGCACATTATTAAGCATTAATAAACAAAGAAACCCTTTAATAATGTTACTTAGTGCGTTATTAAGCATTGCTAACCAAAGAAACTCTTTATTAACGTTACTTAGCATGTTATTAAGCATTAATGAACAAAGAAACCCTTTAATAACGTTACTTAGCGCATTATTAAGCATTAATAAACAAAGGAACCCTTTATTAACGTTACTTAGTGAGTTATTAATAAAGAAAAGATCCCTTTATTAACTTTCCTGATATTGTTAATGATTAAGTGTCATTGAGGTTAAGACAAAGGGCCGGGGGGGTCTGCTTAGTAATAATAATAATAATAATAATAATAATAATAATAATAGTAATAATAATAATAATAATAAATGTCATTTATATAGCACTTTATATTTCGCAATCTCAAAGTGCTACATAAAATTTATCAGGATCTATATATAAGAGAGAAAAATAAATAAATAAATANGCATTAATAAACAAAGGAACCCTTTATTACCGTTACTTAGTGAGTTATTAATAAAGAAAAGATCCCTTTATTAACATTCCTGATATTGTTAATGATTAAGTGTCATTGAGGTTAAGACAAAGGGCCGGGGGGGTCTTCTTTGTAATAATAATAATAATAATAATAATAATAATAATAATAATAAATGTCATTTATATAGCACTTTATATTTCGCAATCTCAAAGTGCTACATAAAATTTATCAGGATCTATATATAAGAGAGAAAAATAAATAAATAAATAAATAGAATAAAATGAATTAAATCAGGAAGCCAATAAAATAACATTCAGCAATAAGCTTTCCTGAAAAGATAGGTTTTAAGGTTCCGTTTAAAGGTGTCCAGAGTTTGTGGGGCCCTCAAATGGACAGGGAGGGCATTCCATAGCCTTGGAGCAGCCGATGAAAATGCTCCATCTCCTATGCTGCAGAGCTTGGTTCTAGGGGTTAGGAGAGAGTGAGACATTGCAGAACGGAGGATGTGTGTGGTTGGGATTTTGAGAAGTTCCTTTAGGTAAAGGGGGGGCATGTCCATGAATGCAATGGTAAGTGAGAAGAGAGATCTTGTATTCAATTCTGAGTGGGACAGGGAGCCAATGTAAAGCTTTCAGAACTAGGGTGATGTGCTCAAATTTGTGTACTTTCGTTAGGATCCTAGCAGCGGTGTTCTGGACGTATTGTAGCATTTGAAGGTTTTTGCCAGAAATCCCAACGATAGTATAGTTAGTATAGATAGTACAAAAAATATCCAGTCTACTATAGGAATGCGATACTTATTACCATTAATATTAAGCAGTTGTTAATAATTTAATAGTTTATTAATGCTTAATAATGCATTAACGTTAATAAAGAGACTCTTAATGTAAAGTGTTACCTTTTATTCTACATATATGAACGAATGCATGATTTATTTAATCAACTTGAAAAGATCAAATAATTAAACTAAAATTACCTTTATATGTTGCTAAAGGGCAAGAACTTCTCTATACAATCTTCCTATTCTCAACTATTCAATACTCAAAATCATCAGTATCAGTATTCCCTTTGAGAACTTTTATGTGAGTATTTATTCACAATATAGAGATAAACGCACCTGCAGATTTATCAGAATCAGAAGGGTTTTATTGCCAGATGTGTGAGAAATCACAACATTAGGAAATTGCTGCGGTACTTGGTGCAAAAAGAAAGATAAAAAATAAGAGATAAGCAAATATAGGAAATAATAATATACTCACGATAAAATAATTAATATAAAAAGGGTGGCAATAATTAGAGAAGCAGCTACTACATACACAGTGTAGGTACTAATCAGAGTGTTATAACATCCACAAGCAGAATTTGTGTATTTTTAATGTTTAAAAATGCACAATTTTCAGTTTGTTTGATTCAAACCTCCCATTGCACACGTTTTATAAAGTCATGTTGCTTGATGATCATGCAGCTGGCGGGGTATGGAACTTTTCAATGTGTTTTGGCCTTTGAAATGTGTTTTAAATAGACTTTTTGACGCACATTGTCAAACTCACTAGAGAGTTCAGTTGATTCCTGCTGAAATAATAAAAAAAACACACGACCACCTGGAAAAAAAGTGAAAATGTCAGAAACAACACAACGGCGACCAGCAGTCCCACCTCTCTGATGAAGTTCAGAATCCTGTTTGTGACTCGCCTTTTTTCTCTTTCATCCAAGTTTCTTCTTCTCTTTTTTGACACAAAAAAAACAGAGCGTGCAGTGCAGAGTTGATGCTCCTTGCGGTGATAATTAATTGTGACTCAGGGCCAAGAACCAAGCCTCTTCATTTGAAGATTAAGCCTCCCAGTGTCCAGCACTCACTGCACTTGCTTTTTAATGAGTCGACCCCCGCTAAAACTGCAGTTTCCTCATCTGTCACGGCCATTTTTTCTACCTCTCACTTCTCTCCAGTTAGTCTCTCTCCTGCCAATAGGTTCCTTATCTCATTGTTTTCCAAAATGTACACAGATAAACGTTGTCTTACTTAATGACTCCACCAGCAGGGTGACATTGTAGACAACAGCGTGATCAGTGATTACTTATTGGCTCATGATTACAAAGAGCCACAATTTGCCACACACTTTAAAAGTGTTAAAACGTGGCCCTAAAACTCAAGGTTGGCCTCTCCTGAATGCTAAGGAGATTATAGACAAAAAAAAGTCTCCTGTTTTGTTTGTACTTTTAGAGGATTAGTTTCAAAGCAGAAACAACAGTCATTCATAGTGAATTCATAGACAAAGTCGTCACGGTTCGGTGATACTGGAAAGAGAGACACAAAGGCATCGCAAGTAAAGTTTTCATTATAGGGAGGCACAGAAGAGGCAGTGAAGGAGAAAAGGCTCAAAATTTGAAAAGACACCCAACATATTCCAAGGTAAGATGTTAATAACTAAGCTACATCATTAAAATGTATTAAAGTAGCCTATTAGTACGTAATTTGAATGGTGAGTCGCATTCCTATTTGCAAAGATGATCCTTGAATTCAAAACCAGAAGGAACGTTCCGAAGCATTTCTTTACTGAGAATTGATGTGACAATAAAAACTGAATTACATTTTATCACCCTGGCCCACATCAATAAAATAAACATTAGCTGACGGGGCGATGTTCAGGATGTTCTTTACACAACCAGCAGTGGCGGCTTGGGGTGGGGCCATGTGTGAAAAGATTTCCCTTCTTAGGGAAACAGTATAAGTATTCAAATGAATAATTGTTAAATGACTACAATTCCCAAAAAATCTATTATTTCACTTTTCCAAATAAGTTTTACTGTCAAATTTCAAATTTAGAATATAGACTTATTCAATTCAGTTTATTTGTATAGCGCAAAATCACGACAAAAGTCGTCTCATGGCGCTTACTAGACGCACCTTGATCCAACCGGGGGTGATTTTCCCCAACTTGTGCCCAGGTAGCTCACTACACTATGCATCCCCCCTCTTCAAACAGAGCCAAAGTGAAGCCTTCTGAGCTGCTTCCATGATGTTCTCCAAGGCTCTTTGTCTGTGAAGTCCACAGATCCCTAGGAATCCCAAGACCCAACGTAAAGACTGGCCTGCAAAGCCACTTCAGTGGTCTCGCAACAGGCCTTCCATCTGTTCCACTGACACTCAGCCAACAGGTATAAATACACAAGCCTACTATGTACATTTTTCTACCAAACATATGAGCAACTGCAATCTATAATTTTCATTTTTGGTCTTGTTTACATTTTATTTTGTCATTGTTTGTTTTCCAGCTTGAGTTTACAGTCTCCAGTTGGGTTTGGAGAGTGAGGAACCCTCCCAATATGGCGCAGACGCTGTTACACCCTCCAGCGCCCAATGGAGCATCTACGTACTCATGTCTATGGTGCTATCAGGCCAGTCAACCAGAGACAATACATTCAACGATGCTGATTGGCCAAAAAATATCCAGTCCTACCTAGCAATCAAACATGATTGGTTGTTTAGCTGCAGTTCAGGGACACTTTCCCCAGCGCTCCAGGAGTGAAATGAGTGAGTCTGCTGGAGGAATTTCCCTGTTTAGTGAGTGGCAGCTGGTGGAAAAGATGTGTAAATAATTTCATATTGGCACATACAATTAATCAAAAAGAACACATTTATTGTAAATATATGTATATATATATTATAGATATTTTTACTATTTAGATTTTTTTTTCATTCACGTCAGAGAGGGTGGCCCCTCAGCACTCCCTATGGACGAGCTGTCATTGACAACCAGTCGGTTCTCTGTGTTACCGTTAAAATAAAAAAGTTTTATTAGCAACCGGTTCAAGACAGGTGGTAACCCATCCCTGAGTAAGTGATTGTTCAGGGTAAGACTTGGAGCATTTTAATACATGTGCATAATGCTGATTTAATATGAAACCATAAAAAAAGGTTCAGCCACCTTAGTAAAAACTTTCTGTGAATTATAGATAACAGAAAAGAATCTACACTTAAAGAGTGGTTCCAGGAATCAGTTAAATCAATAAAAAAATCAAATGAGGAAAATAAACAATATTTCTGGCTCTGCTCGGGCCTGCCTTTAGGCATGTTGAAGCAACATCATTAACCCCTGGGATATGAACGGCTTAGCGCACATAGTCTCTCGTGAGCAATCTAAAGGGAATCTAACAACAACTACCCAATGATATTGAATAAAATATTTATCTTAGCCTGTGAACCTTTTAACTGGCTGCTCATGTGGGATTCAGCCATGTCCCACAACCCTTCATGGTGCTCTGATAATAAATTTTGCTGGAAGATTTAACTACTCTGTGGGGCATCATTTGAAGACTTGAGGGATGTTCCTGAGGTAAGAAAATAAATAAAGAGGCATTGTCTATCAATATAGAGTGCAGCTGTTTCAGCCACAAAAGGAATGTGCACACTTTGATTTTCTTAATGGTAGTTGTGAAAGTGTGCAAGGACACTAAAAAAAATAAAAGAAGAAGAAAATGCCACCATCAAAACATAGAGAAATGATTTTCTCTGCAGCCATGGCCACAGAGGGCTGCTTTGGGTCTGCATTCTTCCTCAGATTCTTTCTCACTTTACACAACGAAGACAGCCAATATGCGCCGGAGCGACATATCCTTCCCCCCGATAATGGAATTGCCCGGCTGTAATAATAATTTGAATTTCACACCCTGCTGCCTCGGTGTGGAGGGATCGCTGGAGCGGTGGCATAAATTAGCCTCCGTGCACCGAGCTGATCGATGAGTGCCCCGTTCGCCACCTATTGATCAGGAACAACTCACGGGAATGCAAGTGTACTCCGCTTGTGTGCACACTACGTTTTTCTTCATCAAAACTTTGGAGGAAATATAAAAGGAAGTATTTGGGTCTTATTTCCTGCATGGAGCTAATATTTAACATATCAAAACGTTTTTTCATCAACAGTTCATTATCTTTATTTTAGGGGTGTCAAATTATCGCATTAATTGAGATTAATTAATCACAGCCACATTTAGTGCACTTTTTTTAATTGCGTTAATCTCATTTTTAATCTATAACTTTACTGGGACTTTTCTAGCCTACCTGTTGGGATTTTTTATTTAGAAGTGAGAGAGTGAGTGCTTAATGCTTTTTCATCATTTTATTTTGTGATAAACTGTCAGTTTTGATATGCTAACTGTAATCTACAGGTCTATTTTAATTTTAGATAAATGTTTTAGTAACAAGTTCTGTCTGCATTGCTCAAAATGCGTTCCTTGATGTGTTAACTTAGATTATTCTATATGGACCTGATGTTTTATTTTTAATTTCTAATTATTCAAGACTGACAAAAGAGCACAGTGTTATTCTGCCTTGGTGATGTAAAAGGAAAGTTTAGAAGTCTTTTAAACAATAAATTACTTTATAAAGCCAGTTTTTTTTGTTATATATTTCTCTTTTAGTCTGCCACAATAATGTAATGAATTTAAATAAAAATACATCAAAATGAGGGATTTTCTCAGCCATTAGTAGGTGTGATTAAAAAAGAGATTAATTAATTACAGGTCAGAATTAATTAATCTCAAAAGCATTTTAATCTCATGACATCACTACTTTATTTATGCATGACTTAAATTGTAAAAAAAATATTGTAATAAAATATTTCAATGTAAAATATATCAATGTAGTTTGGTTTTGTAGGAGAAAGAAAAATTAATGGCAAAATTTAAAATTAGCTTTTTATTGAAGGAGACAGTTCTTTAAAAGGAATCTGCAGGTGTATGCAAACATTTGGCCCGAAATAATACCTGAAGTCAGTTAAATACCCCCCAAACTTAAATAAACACATGAACCAAATAATCACCACTGTGGACAAAACCCAGGCCCATGTTCATCAAATTTTTTGTAAACATGAAAAAAGTAATTTCCTAAGAAAATATACTATGCTAAAATATTGAGGAATTTTGCAAATTCACTAATCAATAAGCCCTCAAATACCCGAATCCTTCAGCTCAAAGAGGCAGGAAAGGTAATTTCTCTGACCTTTTTATGACAGGCCTGTGACTGTTGGTGCAGTGGGGCGATTGGGGCCAATGATGATAAAAATCAATTCTCAGTTCAGCTCTTTTCCCGTAGTGTGAGGGCGACCGGTGTTGAGAAATCAATGAGTGTCATAAAAACTCGCTGCGTGATGAAGCAAGCGCAGAGCTCACAAGTGTCCACACATCACTCCGGGAGGGGTGGGAGTGGCGGGGTGACAGCGTCAGGATCGGGCTTGTCCTGAGGCGAGGCTGTGGGGCGTCGCAGCCAAGAGAGAGCTTTGTGGGATTAGTTCATTAAATAAATAATAAAGTAAAGCATTTATGTTTAGAGAAAATGTGATGAAGAGTTTAAATATATCCATTATACCAAATCTTTAATTAACAAGATAATAACCAATCTTTAGCATTAGGATAATTAAAAGTGGAGCCTTTTTATGTTTGAAATGAACTGAGCAGCTGGGGTCAGCAAA
>SSNS01000095.1:1734841-1754535 GCA_006937985.1 Aphyosemion australe
TGCCAAGATGCCAACAAAAAACTAAAGTCTACTTTTTCTTCTTCTTGCGCTTTTTATTGATAATCGGCGAACTGACAAAGCTAACTGCTAGCCTTTATATTAGCTAATGGCAGAGTTAGCAGCTACCAGCCATAACACAGGTAGAGAGCTCCACTTAGAGCACCTACCCATGCCACAAAAATGTTAAGTCAAGTTTCTGGTCAGCAGAGAGCTACAGAGTGCTGTCCAAGGGTAATTTGCTCATGTTTCTGGCTCAAGAACCACTGAAAACAGTTTGAAGCAATAGCTTAAAGTGTTAAAAAGCCTTTAGTGTTGTTTTAAAATATCTGATATACTAGTATGTCACTAACCTAAAAACTAAAAAAAAAATCTTTAGATTGAGCAAGAAAGCTACTGAAAAAGAGCTACATTAAATGTTTTAACATAAATCAATAAAACTTTCAGCTCCTGTCAAGCTGTTACACGAGCAGACGATGATAAGCAAACATTTGGAAATATATATTCACTAATAAATTTATTCATGATCTTCTAGTTGAGATAAATATCAATGTTGCAAATTGAGCTTCATGGGCCTGAAAGCTAATTTCACTACATGCTGAAATCTGATGAGATGCACGGCAGAGAAAGGCAACCACTCAGTCAGTGTGAAGGTGAATATGTAGGAATAAGTGGTGGAGTCATATTACAGTGATAAGGTGGGAAGAACAAGATAACCCTTCCTGACTTTACACCACTGAGAGTAGTAAGGTGTTATCACCTCATTTCAGAGAGAAGGCTGAGGCAGGCAGGGGGATAGAAATAAAGGAGGTCAAGAATAAGGAGAGAAATGAAGAAAGGGAACAGAGGGGATGTGTTGGTAAAGAACAAACACAGAAGGCAATATCATTAAAATAAACAGAAATAAGATGATGATATAGACACGAGTGTATAGGGAAAAGGGGGGTGTGCCGAGATGAAAATGTGTAGACGTCTATAGAATAAAGTAGGGTGAAATACAAGCAAAGTCTTTTTGTTTCCCATTGGTGGCTCTAGGGATGGGGTCACGGGGGCATCGGCCCCTGCTGAAATTTGATTGGCCCCTGAAGTGCCTCTGTCCTGTCACTCATCTGTGGCGTTAATGAGCCAAATCTTGTGTAAGGACATTAAACTAATACTTTTCCCCTCTTTGAATATTGTGGCCCCTTGGTGGGCCCATACTCATACCCCAAATCCTAGATCCGCCACTGTTTTATTCAACTTCTGAAACTATTGCTTCCTGTGAATGGTGGGATGTTGGTGCTTATTTCCAGCAGTCACAGAGAAAGTAAGACTTAATCAAATATTAGCTAGGTTTGGCCTTGAGGATCCACCTGGTACAGACGTTCCTCTGATCCAACTTACTTGATTCAGTCCTCATCAGTCTTGTAATTATCTCCCATAAAAAGGTTGGAATACGTCATTTGTGCTTCAATTAGATTACAAAGTTGTTTGGTGTATCAGAATAAATGTATAATAGAAAAAAGTATATGTAAATAAATATTTGATTAGTAATGCTTTGATCAAGACAAATAAATATGAATACACTAATAAATCATATCAAGGTTGAGATGGACACGCTTGAACTTCAAAGGCAGGAGTAACTGATAAAAAGCTTTTTAATTTAGTTTAAATTAGGGCTGGGTGATAGGATGATAGCAACGCATATTTCAAAATAACTTTTCCTCAATAGACATGTGAGAACGGGTCGATAGAACCTTGATATAAAGAAAAGATGAACAGCCAATACCAATCAGTGGCTGGAACAGTCACACGCCAGCCAGCTAGATGCACTGCTAACGGCTGTTTGTGTAGCTTTACCCCCCTGCTGCAGGTGACAGGTTACATCGCTGGTCAAAATAGAAAAATGAGCGTCCGAAACGGGGAAAACAGACGAAGGACACAAGATTGACGCCGTTGACAATAAGGGACCAAACAGGTTAGTTGTGTGAATGTAATTTGGCTAGTTTAAATCATAAATGACCCACACTTGCATAGCACCTAGTCACTACAGTAGGGGTGTGCAAAGCAGCTGTATTTCTATTTGTTGAGGGGGAAGTATTTGTATGTGTATTTGTATTCAAGTAAAACTAAAAATAGGTGTAAAAATCTAATGTTTTTGTGTTACACTTCTACATTATAACATAAATTAGTTTTTACTCCTATTTTGAGTTTTACTCGAATAGAAATGCTTTCCCACCTCAACGAATACAAATAGTGGCTGCTTTGCACACCCCTACACTACAGTGCATCATTCATTCATTCATACCCTGGTGGTGATGAGCTACATCGTAGCCACAGCTGCCCTGGGGCGCACTGACAGAAGCTAGGCTGCTGAGTACAGGTGCCACCGGTCCTTCCAACCACCACCAGCAGGCATGGTGGGTTTAGTGTCTTGCCCAAGGACACAACAGCAGCACTCTCTGCCGGGGGATTGAAAATTTATGGTTTTTCTAACCTTAAATATACAGTTAGTGTAAATCAGGGGTAGGGAACCCTAGTCCTGGAGAGCCGCTATCCAGAACGTTTTAAAGGTTTCCCTGCTTCAACACAGTCGATTCACCTGTTCAGCAGCTCATCAGGCTCTGCAGAAGCCTGTTAATCACCTGCTGATTAAAATCAGGTGTGTTGAAGCAGGGAAACCTCTAAAACATGCTGGATAGTGGCTCTCCAGGACCAGGGTTCCCTACCCCTGGTGTAAATGAAAGAAAGTCTGAATCAGGTCATTTGTGCTAATCTGTTCTTTATTCTAAAGGATTTTTAGCGTTGATTCAGAATGACGGCTTTCAGCTGCACAAATTCTCTTTACTGTTGTGACTTCCTGAAAATAAAACATTAAGAAGAAAAAGAGTTTCTCCTCCAAATCCGTGGACATCAGAAAAAGCATCTCACCAAATCGCTGATGTGGCAAAATGTGACAGCCTCAGAAATATGACTGGAATAGTAATAATGCCTTTTTGTGTGTATGACTGTATGTGTGTGTGTGTGTGTGTGTATGGTTTGGCAGTGTTCCCAAAAAAGGAAAATAAAAGATCCCTTTGAGGACTGATATTTCAAAGTTGCCTGAGTAAAGCAAGATATTTGTTGTCTTTTTCTGGCTTTGAGCGTTCTAGAAAACCACATTCAGTTACAGTTAGATTGGTTTTTAGGTCCCAAGGCTCTGGATCGGACGATGTTCTGTTGTCAGAGTCCAGCTCTCTTAATCCATCTATCAATATCACTTTTATTGTTTTGGCAAACTGAATATAACAGTTCACAAATGTGATCAAAACAGCTAGATTTTTTTCTGTTTATGAATAAAAAATGCAAGTGAGCCCTTATTGCGCTGAACCATTCCCATAAAGGATTTCTTCTGATTATCATGAAGATTATGAGATTTGTTGAAAACTAAAATTAATTAGCTTTCAGCACTGACAAAGGCACAGCAAACACTTTCTGGACTAAACATTTCCACCAGATTTTTGAATATTTTAACAAAGGCTGTAGACAAAATGGCAAGAAAGAGAAAACAGGTTTGCAGTTTTTCCCAACAACAGAGATATGTGAAGATCTTCACATGAAAACTAAAATTTCTGCACACAGGGCATTTAGATATTAGGGTTAGGTCTGGGTTTGTTGACTTGAGTGGGAAAGTTTGTAAGGACTTTGGTAGCTTTTAGCCAAGTTTGCAAGTAGCTGCAAGCAATGCATTTTCACATTTTTTGCAAGGTCAAGATAAACTTCTCATTTGAAATTTGCTGAAAATCAAGTTTGACCTCCGGAAACAAAACTTGGCTGTGGGGAGATGTGAAACGTTCTGCTGCTAGGATCCCAGTACCATCAAATAACATCTTAATAACAATATTTCACCTCATTGCATTTATCTGATGGTTCTAATTACGGTATTTTTAGATTCAACCTGGGACTCTTTGTATTTCAGCAGGCATATTTTATCTCTGATGGGCTCAACACACGCCTCGCCTCTCCTCCATTCATTTTCAATGAGACATGCGTGACAAAGCGATAATCGCAGGTCTCCCTCCTGCTAAGCGACATGGGAAAAATGCGAACGTTAAATTTTGCGCTCGTGCATGTGTCGTACACAGGCGAGCCAGCGACCCGATCCCAGAAAGTTGAAAATTTTCAACTTTTCATCGCTGTCGCTCGGACATGGACCAATCAGCGTAGGTTTCATTGACTGACCAATGAGCAGACAGGATGCATCTCAGTACATCTCCGAGCAAACATGAAGGAAAAGTTAATATATATAGTAGGTTTATACAGTAAAGTCAGAAGTTAGACTTCACTTAAAGTGGCTGTTCGGCTTATTTCTTTTATCCGATGGCACCATCTAGTGGCTGACAAGTATATCACACCAAGAGTCGTTTGATTCGGTTTTTTAAGATGGCGACTGCACGTTTCTTGTTTATAAATGTTCTTCTGTAGCCGACAAACAGAGCTAAAACACGTTGTTTTACAATTATTATTCTCATGTCATGTTGTGTTTTCATATATTTATATTTTAAAGACTTGTTCGTGAAAAGTTCATCAACGCTGCATCAGCCGAGGTACTTCCTTAACTGTGGAGCATGTAAGTGGTAATCTAACGCTATTGGTTAGTTCTGACTGGCGCTCAGTTTATATTGTATTGCACTCTTCAGGGCAGGGGGCGGGCTTAGCAAAAAAAAAAAAAAAACGTGTTGCTTACATTCTATCACACTACATGATAAGACAATCACTTTTACGGATTTCTGAAAAATCATACATAATTCCTGAAAGGGGAAAACTCCGGACAGCCGCTTTAGCTCTAGCAAAACCTTGTGAGATTTCATATCTACCACTTTTTAAACTCTGAACTGCTTTAATAACCCAAAATTCCCTCAAAACTGACGGCCAATCAAAACAACAGAAGATTCGCTATTCGCCCTGGAACAGAGCGCGTCGATGGTTTTTGCAGCTGGTCGCTGCCGCTCGTCGCCTCCCGTGTGTCAGGTTATCAAAGCGATGGTGATGAATTTCGCTGATCACAACATTTGTCACCTCCCATGTTTCGAGCCCATAAAGGAGCAAACACAAGAAACCAACCGTGATTACAATCAGCTATAGGTTTTTCATTGAATCTCTTCTGCCCTTTATGACTTACCGGTGACTAAGCAGTCACTAACCTTCTCAGTGGCCTAGTGGTGTTCGTGTCCACCCTGAGACTGGGAGGTCATGGGTTCAAATCCATAGTCGGGTCATACAAAAGACTTTAAAAATGGGACCCAATGCCTCCCTGCTTGACACTCAGCATTAAGGGGTTGGATTTGGGGGATAAACCACCAAATAGTTCCCGAGCGCAGCCATTGCTGCAGCTCACAGCTCCCCATGGGGATGGGTCAAATGCACAGATGTAATTTCACCTGTGTGTGATAACGACTAATGGGACTTTAACTTTAATTTCAGAAAAAAAAATATTCAGAGTTGGTGAAAATGGCCTTCCCTCATTTCAAAACTGAAGAAAACTGACATTGTTACTCATTAGTACAGCTCCCTAATGAAGGTCAATAATCCACAGTCCCTATAAAGATTAACTCTAACAGAAACATCAGCTATCCTGTGTTTCTGGGGAAAGATATGGCATTTAGAAGTGAAACCAGAAAGCTCTATTAATCACAAAGCAGCAGTGGTTAAGCCTCGACATCAGAGAGAAAAGGTTACAAGTGCTGGTAAACATCCAAAAAGACTCGAGACAAACCTTCAGCACGTCTGACTGTGGGTCAGCCTCTTCATCACAACTGAAACGTGTCTTGATCCAAGCAAGTGAGAGTCTGTTTAACTACAGACGGCATAAATAGAAAACTCAATAATTCTCCTGTTTGTTTAGCTCTTATTGGAAATTATGTCTGAAATAAAAATGAACAAACGCGCAATTGATCTGCTGCTATAAAGAAACAGCTAAATGCATCCATTTTTTTCCCGTTCACACAGTCTAATGGTACATTTTAATTTAATTCAATTCAACTAATCAATAATGCTGTGTATATAGATGGTATTTAATAAAATAACTAAATAATGTGAAAATGTTTGCAATTTACAGTCCCAATTTCTGGATCAATCTTTAGCAAAGAATCTCTGTGAAAAATCTTTAATTTTCAAATATAATTTTAACTGTGGCTAAGAAAACAAAACAAACAACAACAAAAAAAAAACTGCAATGCAAGGCAATTGTGTAAAATAAAAGCTGCAAAAAAATCCAACGTGATCAAAGCTGCAAGTTTGGAGAAAAGAAAAACTGCAGAAATGAAAAAAAAAGTTGGCAAATTACAAAAACGTAAAAGCTCAGCAGCTGCTGACGTTGAGTTGGAGACAGAATTGCAAGACCATGAGCAAATTGTGAATTGATACTTTTGTCAATATAATAGAAAGATGGACGTGTCATATGGTTTATATCACAGAACAGCATACAAACTGCAACCATTACGCCACTATTATGCAAGTCCTTTCCCCATTCAGACATAAAATGGCTTAAATATAACTCAAGTTGTTCATATTCATCATCACATTTCAAAATTTGTTTCATATTTCTCAAACATTTGGACACACGAGAATAGAGAAGGATTTCTATGAAAACTCTGTTGCCATTCTGAGAAGTTCTGGTGACAGACTGAGACTCATGGATATGTTGGGAAGTTCTTTACAAATGCTGTTCAAAAATCACCTCCAACAGTGGTTGCAATGTGAGATACTTGCTTTGGGATTTGTATCAAATATTTACACACAAAGTAAAATGAGGTCAAAAGAAACACCTGATTTAGGCCACATTAGAGAAAATCAAAGAGTAAGTCTAAAGGACAAATATAGACAAATCTCAGGATTCTTATTTGTGTATTTACTAAAGTTAAATAACCCTAAAGTGATATTATATTCTAGTGCAAATAGCTGAAAATCTGCTGAATATTTCACCCTGTAATGATTAGGTAGATTCAAATTTAGGATTTTTTCCTATTATTTTAATGAGTATTACAGAAATTCCATCCATTATTGTCCGCTTATCTGGGGTCAGGTAGCGGGGTCAGCAGCCTAAGCAGAGAGGCCTGGACTTCCCTCTCCCCAGCCACTTCAGCCAGCTCCTCTGGGGGAATCCTAAGGCGTTCCCTGGCCACCGAGAAATAGTCCCTCCAGCGTGTCCTGGGTCTTCCTTTGGGTCTCCTCCTGGTTGGACGTGCCTGGAAAACCTCACCAGGGAGGCGTCCAGGAGGCATCCTAACCAGCTCCCCAAGCCACCTCAACAGGCTCCTCTCAATGTGGAGGAGCAGCGGGTCTACTCAGGAGCCCCTCCTGGATGACCGAGCTTCTCATCCTATCTCTAAGGGAGAACCCAGACACCCTGCGGAGAAAACTCATTTCGACCGCTTGCATCCATGATCTTGTTCTTTCGGTCTCTACACAAAGCTCGTGACCATAGGTGAGGGTAGGAACGTAGATCGACCGGTAAATCAAGAGCTTCACCTTCCGGCTCAGTTCTCTCTTCAATATGACAGACCATCACAACGCCCCTTCACTGCAGATGCAGCACCAATCCACATTTCGATCTCGAACTCCCAAAACAAGACCCAAAAGACACTTAAACTCCTCCATTTGAGGCAG
The DNA here is from genome assembly GCA_006937985.1 of Aphyosemion australe. Lineage (NCBI taxonomy): Eukaryota > Metazoa > Chordata > Actinopteri > Cyprinodontiformes > Nothobranchiidae > Aphyosemion > Aphyosemion australe. The sequence continues at coordinate 1,742,465 of SSNS01000095.1, forward strand.
GACGTCATTCCTGACCTGGAGAAGGCATTCTACCCTTTTCCGACTCAAGACCATGGTCTCGGATTTAGAGGAGCTGATTCTCATTCTAGCTGCTTGGCTGTGAACCCCTCCAGCAAAAGCTGGAGATCACGGTCTGATGAAGCCAAAATGACCAATTAATCTCCAAAAAGCAGATCCTTAAAACACCAAAATAGACCCTCTCCCCTCACCACCTTGGCTGCACCTAGAAATCCTGTCCATAAAAGTTATGAACAGAATCGGTGACAAAGGGCAGCCTTGGCGGAGTCCAACCCTCACCAGAAACGAGCCCGACTTACTGCCAGCAATGCGGACCAAGCTCTGACACTGGTCATACAGGGACCTAACAGCCCGTAAAAAGGGGCCTGGTACGCCATACTCCTGAAGTACCCCCCACAGGGCCTCCCGAGGGACACGGTCGAGCACCTTTTCCAAAAGCCTTATAGATTGGTTGGGCGAGCTCCCACACACCCTCCAGGAGCCCTCCTAAGGGTAAAGAACTGGTCCAGTGTTCCACGGCCAGGACAAATTTACAGAAATGAATCAGTTTTAAACCCCAAACTTTCCATATATGCAAACAGTAAAAAGATGCATTTGATAAAACCAAGAAAAAACATACAGTCTACATAAGTTTTTATTCTGAGCTCTGGTACACCACAAATGAAAAATGAACATGCCTCTTCCAACAATTAGCACAGTAAAGATACCAGTCACAACAATCACAGCATAGAATTCAGCGGTGTTCTTCTAAAGGTGGACCGTTTTAGAACAAACTGCTTGAAACTGTAGGCAGTAATTGCTCTGTTTAAAAACTTGCTTTAATGCCTTTGCTCACTTTGAAGCTCTAAGCAAAGCGCACACATTTAAAATTAGCGTGCCAACCTGAGTGTCATGTTCCCATCACTGCCAATTGGAAATGGATGGGACAAATAAAACTCAAGTGTGCTGCATAATCGTTCAATCCATGACAGCAAGTAAACCATTAAAAAAAAAAAACAGAAGAAATGCATCAAAGCAAAATGTGTGAATGTTAGCAGGTGTCAAAGATCAATTCTAATAAATTGCAAGAATGATGCTACTTATTAAAACCAGTTCTCTGGAGACTAGGGATGTTCCAATCACATTATTTTGCTCCCTATCCAAGTCTGAGGCATTTGATTTTTAGCATCTGCCGATATCGAGTCCCGAGTACTTCAGCATTACATTTATAATAAGAAAAAAAAGAAAACATATCCAAGTTGTCCTTTAATTTACATTATTATCACTTATGTATTTCTTTCTGTATTTATGCCTCTTTGTTAGTTTCTCTGCCAGAAAACATCACTCGTTCAGGAAGCACATTGATAACAAACATGTTAATATTAAGAATATATGTAAAAGTAACCATGTCACTCATATTTCAAATCTTTTACCACCTCAATATGCGGCTGTATTGAGCTATGATGCACGTTTCTGCGACGTAGCAGGCACGCGGGACCACGACCGGTAGGCTCACTTTTCTCTGAGTGAGAACACCTATAACTATCATGTTGGCGCTGCTCCACCATACTACAAACACCAACAATTTGCTGTCTGTCTGCAATTTCTCTTTGTTTTTAAACCTATTTTTCAGTGTTGGCACTGTGTTTTGTTCCGAGTTGCCGCAGTGAACTGGAAGCTTTAGTGGCGAGCTAGGACTTGATGGAGACCGGGTGGTCCGCTGTGGTGACCACTGAAGGGAAAAGCAGAGAAAGATAGAACTTTGTTTTTAAGGTGGAGTATCATGAAGCTCTGTCTTTTCCACCACATGAAATACCCAATACGCTGTTGCACTGCCTTTGCTGTCCAATTTAAAATACGTCCAAACTGCAGACATTTTTGCTCTGCTGAAGCAACACATTAGCACTCCATTAGCCTATTAACAGCTAACAGCTATCTGTTATGTTCCTAATTGCCCTGCCTGCTGTTAATAGTGTGACGTTACTGCGTTATTTTTCTCCAAGAAACAAAGAACATTGGGGAGGCGCAAGAGCATTTTGTTTCTTTTCTGGATGTTGCAACTTCTTTAAAATAAAAATTAAACAATGCATTGTTTTTAGCTGTACAACCTCTTAGGATGGAACTATTATGCAAATTGGTTTTGTTATGTAAAAGCATGCAAAAGATAGTTTGTACAGTCTGAACATCGAACTACCTTCAGGGTGTACAGTATCTGCTGTATTAATAAAGTGAAATCAAAAAGTTAAATAAAGGCAGCGTCAGCTGAATGAATGTTCTCACTGCAGAGCATACCGTCTAGACAGCACATCCACTGAGAAAAAGACAAGTTCTGTGTCCACACAAATCATGACAAATCACTTTACCCTAGACAGTCGGGTAGAAGCAATATAAGCTTTGATAACTGTGAACTTTGAGGGGAAACCATGGTCCAAAAAAGTCATTTCGGGGTTGTGTGTGTGCAGCTTTCTGAACATATGAGGAACAGTGTTTCTGTGGCAAATGGCTTATCATTGAGTATTGTGCTAATAATATCATTGACAGTCTCCCTTACTCCCTCTGGCACACATGCTCATACACTCATGCACACAATGCTCTGTCGCCAGAAATGAAAACTCAGAGCACACTGAGCACTCGATGGGATTCATCTCCCCGAGGACGCGGTCACGGGCTGTGTTGGTGTTGCGGCCAGAGTCTGCTGGTGAGCCGGTCTACCGAATCAAACCCCCACAACCCAACCACTTTCTCTGCCATCTGGAGCGTCATCTGCTCTGGTATTCCAACACACGTCCAACATACTCAGTGAATAACTTGTCAACCCTCCGAGATTTTATGATGCAACATTCCCAGAGCTTAAACCGAACCCACAAAAGCACTCAAAGGGAAAGTTAAGGCGATGACTTTTTCTGCAATAAAACCTCTCAGGTGCAACATTCTGTATGCAAAAGTGCATTTTTTATGTTTGCAATGCAGTGGAGGTGAGAGCTGCCGAGAGGTAAAACTGATCATACACAAAATTATGGCCACAGACAGGTAAAGTAGGAAACTGCTCATTTTGGGAAAACTGTGGTACTTGCAGACTAGTCGCTCCTCTGCACATTTTAACAACCTTTACAGGAGAAAAGGGGACACCAGTAAACCCACAGTGATGTTTTCAAAGGACTCAAGGAGCAGGACTGAAATCTGAGGTTTCAGATGACAACCATGTTAGATCTGGTGACAATAATAAGAAATAAATCTAATAAATAAAACGCTTGCCTAAAACTAATAAAATCTATAAATTGGCATTTTAACACAAAAACATTCGAGACATGACTGAGGTTTTTTCTGTTTTAGTGGCCAATAACAAACTTGATCAATATGCATTGAGTGTTTGCCAAAGGTTAGAAAATTGAATATTTTGGGCAGTAGGTAAAATGCGGTCCCCCCATGTTTACAGATCAATGTAATCAATGTTAAGCTTCATATATTCTTTAGTTTATATTCCACAGCTCATATCCGGTTCTTTAAAGCAAACATTGAGGTGCACAAGGGTTACAGAGCACTGGCTGCAAAGAAAAGTATTAATAGGCTTTTCTTTAAAGAAATTTGAGAAAAGTTCACTTCAAATGTTTTAAAGTCAACATGTTATGACTTTTTTACTTAAAGGAGTAATCACCTATAACACCGTGGATATCTACATCCTATTATAGTCTTTTAGGCCATTAAAATAAACTGTATTGGAAAAATAAATAAAAAATGTGCTTTTCTGATCCTTTTTTGTAAAGGGCATATTTTCTCGTGAGATCACACGCAATATTTCGGCTGTGTCGAACGCGCGCGGGACTGAGGGGCGCGTTGATTGGTGGAAGGAAGCAGGAAGCAGCTTCAGCATCTTGCTCCAAAATAACAAAAGTTATAACTGAACCCGACCTGGCAGTGACCTACGGGATCTAACAGTACGAGCCAGAGCCGAGCCTCGTGCGTAATGGCTTCCTCACTTGTTGTTGAGGTTTTTTTTCAGCGAATCGCCGTAAACCGGAAAATGATGGGACGCGGCATTGGAGATCTGTAAACAGTCTGGATGGGACAAAGCAAGCTAAACAGCCTGGCATCGGCTCATTATGCTGTTGTGAAGATCGAATACACAAACCGAGTGGACTTTTTTTCCCTGTAACACAGATCAGCAACGGTAAGACATAATTTATGCGTTTCACGTTATGAAATGAGCTTTGTTGTGCTGGTTTGTTCACTGCTGGTTCATATTTGGTTATATCTGACCTTTGTGACGACATATAGGCCAGAGCTCAAGTTCTCGTGTTGGAGTGTGCATGCTCGTGGGGTGCGTGTGAGCTGGTTGAAGAAGGCAAGAGTAAACAAACGCGTCAATGTTAAATATCGGCTTCTCAGCCAGTGAAAAATCATTAGGAAGCCATTATAGACATTTTTTCAAGTGGAAAAGTGAAAATTTCAGGTGATGACTCCTTTAAGTTCTAATAGTTTTATGGTCGGTGCAAAACATGTTTATGAAGTTCTGTGCACAAAATCCCTCACATGAAGCAGTCTCAGCAGTTTTATGCTTGCCAGTTTCAGTACCTTCCAGAATGAGTCGTTTCAGGGCTCTGTCACTTTGCCACGCCCACCCATCCCCCGCTCAGGCTGCTATAAGCTGAGAAGGTCTGATTTCAGGAGCAGCAGCTGCTCTCCTCCAGGTGAGAGGTGGGTCTGTGTGGGTTTTCCCATTTGTGATGTCACAAACAGGGACTTGTTAAAATGGCTGTTTTAGACATATGATTACTAAACTCAAACAGTAAGATTTGGACTGTTTATTGATGCAGTAGAGACTGTCAAAATGAGTTGAGCCTTCTTCTCCCATGACATGAAGGGATGGATACAAACAGAAACACAGAATCAAACAGAATCGAGTCTCCTCATCACCAGCTTAAATTAAATCCTTTGTAGTTCTGTACTGGGTAAGATCATCGGACCCGAGAGACAGAGAGGTCTCGAGTGATTTCTGGTTCTGGTCGGGGGAGAACTCGACAGGATTCTACAAAACCCATATAGCAGCGCAAAAGGATGCAAAAATGTTTATGTCCCATTTAAGTTATACGATGGGTCTCCACAAACATCACCGATGACCACTTGTGATAAACGGTGAAGCTTTATAAGCAAATGGACCCAAAGCGTAGTAGTTTCTATTTATTTATTTAAACTTGTGATATTGCATGGGGGGGGGGGGGGGGGGGGGGTCCAAGTAATTAAGAAAATAAATAAATAAATAATCAGGTTACAGGTTTGCTTTTGATCACCACTCATTTTCAGACAGTCTGTTATTACCTTAGTAGAAGTAAAAGCCACAAACATGAACTAAGCATTCCTGCAAATATTCTCCGCAACCAACCCTGCAAACCTCCTTCTGTTTGTCTGTTTAGCTCAGTAAGCATGAGACACCAGCGAATCCCATTCATCAGGTTTACTCGCTAGCTAAACAGATGGGGTTCTGAGCAAACTCCTGCAGCTTCCCCTGAGACAGATTACAAACCCCATCCATTGAGTGGTTAGAGGAGCAGAGAGAAAAAATGTGGGAGAGAGAGAGAAGAGAGATAGAGGACAGCTTTTGATGGAAAGCTATAGCATCTGGGTTCACATGTGCATTAAACAGAGGTTGTTTCTGTGGGATTACCACATATACAGGCACATGCATTTGGTCATCATACTTGGTAATGTTACCTACAAACACGTTGTAGTTGGAAAGAAGAGAACTGATTATAGTAGGATAATTGTTGAAGGACATATAACTGGAGCTATTTCGACAACATTCACTTTTTCTTTTAATGTGAGGAATAAATATTCATAAGTTATGAACATCTGCAGTATTTTTCATTTTGCGTGATTAGTTGTCCTAAGAATTTCACTCTGTGTTAAAATCTGCAAACATCCTCATCACTTCTCTAAAGAAAAGTTGTGAGGGTAACACCTGCTTTCCAATTGATGCGTAAGCGGCGCGAAATGTAATAGATGAGTTTTACCTACATGCTCCATTCCCACTGGGAGCGTTTCAGACACGAAACAGCAGAGTTCCACGCAGCTGGTCCCAGGAGGTCACAAACTGACCATAGAATTGCAAGATCAGGAGTGATTTCAGAAATTTGCATAATAACAAGCAAGGAGAAAGACCTGAGCACATATCCAAAAAGGCATGTGGTTAATTTTCTGTTCAGTTTACTTCAGCTACAAAGGTTCCACAGGTAACGAAATACTGGTTTTTACATACATAGCCATACATAGCCAGGTTTTTTAAAAAATGAATATCCGCCCTCCCAAAAACTAGCGTCCACACCACCTCATTTTTAGAAAAAACTCCATCCACACGTAACCACATAAGTGCATTGTTAAGCACATTCATAGGCATGCCAGACCTGTAGGTGGCAGCAGTTCCCCCAAATCCTATCCATTTTGTCTTCCTGCTCAACTTCAACAAAACGTGAAACATAGCTCGCTTGTGTGAACCGATAAGGAGGTAGAATTGTTTTGTTTTGGAGTATAAAGTCAACAAGACACAAGAGAATGTCGATAACGCGAGCACAGCTCTGAGGGCATCCATGTTGTAGCGTAAACACAGGTCGCACATGGGCCGTCAGCATTTTTGTTGCAGACAGTGATGTTGTGAAACCTTAAACTCCAGTTATTTCTGTCCACACGGAAACGCTGAAAACGGAGAAAACGCAAATCTTCACTTTGGCCAGAGCTTTTAAAAAGATTTGTTTTTGTTGTGGAAATCTGCGTTTTCGTGTGGATGACAGGCCGAGTCGTAGAAAAATATCTTCGTTTTGGGAGATACCCAGCTACGTGTGGACAGGGCCTTATTTTGCAAGTTTCCAGATGTTTGACATGTTTGACTTCCTGTTTTGCCCGAAATGTAACACTGAGCTTGACGTGTTCAGGAAGTGTAGCACATGAAAAATAGACTTGAAGCGTAAGCAACGCGTCCCTACGCTTCTGGGATGCTTCTAAAACACAAGGACTCACAGCTAGTGGAAATGCACCAATCCACTATAACGGCGGATAATTGCTACGTACGCTTGTTGGACATTACGCAACGCTAGCACGTCAGGTGGAAAGACCCAGTAACAGGTAAAGGAGGGAAACACCTTGCAAGACTTTTCAGCTTCTTCTGAGGGAACATAAATCAGTCAAATGCATTTATATAATAATCTCTCAAGTGAGTTTGAGGCCTCTCCTAGGGTTGCCAGAAGAAGGCAACCAGGAGGAATCCTTTTTCACGAACCACCTCAGACTAAATTTCAACATGGAGAAGCCGTGGGTCTACTCAAACAACAGAGCTCCTCACATAATCTCTAAATCCAAGCTTGGCCACTACAGAGAAAACTGATTTAACCCACTTGTCTGGGTCATGATTCAAATTTCATGACCATACGTGGGAGCTGGAACAAAGACGGACCAGTGAATCAACAGCTTTACTTTTGGACCCAACTCCTTCTCCATAGAAAACAAAGCCCCGATCCCCTGGTCCATTTCCTGATCCATCCTGCCAAAGACTCGATCCCAACCCAGAGAGAGTATCCCACCTTTTTCCAGCCAGAGTTGGATGAGAAACTTTCATCTCAGCTGCTTCACACTTGACTATAAAGTTTGCAAAATTAACGGAAACGTTTTTTTAGGAGTATGGTCACCAGTCCAGCTTGGGTTGGCAATTTTGCATTAGAAAAGACCAGCAGCCTTCTGGAGAATTGCTCTTAAGAGAGAAGAGACCCAAGTGGCGATGCTTAAAATTCACCTCATCAAGTTCTGCAAAAACAAATAAAATCATATCAACACAAACACCTTTAAACCAGTAGTTAAACATAAGGATGCATGACTTCAGCTGGTTTTGTTGACATAGATTATAATCACTGGGATGAACATGAACTCCTCTGTTTGAAGGCAAACATGCAAATTTACAAAAGGCCAAATTTATCAGTAAGTAAACAGAACACTTGGTCAAAATTCTTCCACAGTGCTGTGAGTGAGTGATGAGTTCATTCAGGATGGATATTTTACAGGTACAGGTTCTTTGATTTAGTTTTTGTTGGAATAATTGGAATATCCTCGGTAAAACTTCACAATCTTTTATTTGTATTTATTTATTTTTGTTAATATTTGCATTTGGAATTAAAACAAAACGGTACCTTTAATGACATTTTGGTCAGCTTTGGGAATATAATATGAAGATTATTTTATTCAATTATCAGAGGCAATGCTTGTTTCATTAATCATCCTGTTTGTGCACAATATGAAAAATGCTGACCGAAATATAATTTTGACTTTTTTGAATGAAGTGTAAATGCATAAGCATTTCTCACCTATTTTTGACCTCATTAAGCTATTTTAAAAGATGTTGCACATTTACAATTACACAGGTAACATGCAGGTAAATTCTTTGAAAAACATTTGTGTGGTAAAGCTTTACTCTTTTCCATGATGGTGTGAAAACAAAACTTGTTGTAAATTCAAGACGAATAAAGTAACGAGTCACATAAATAAGTGTATATGCCACATAGAAACTATTCCTCTCAGAAGCAGAGAAAACCAAACAGCTTGCTATTCTACCAGACTGATCCATGTCAGTTGTGGCTGCTGCATCTGGATTATTTGTGCAGAAAATATCTTTTCCTTTGGGAAGCTGAGCACAAAACACTCTGGATTCTGTCCAGAATCATATACTAACCTCACACTCTCCTCAGCTGGAATCCGTTCAAATTTAGACATCTTCCCTGCATGAAGAGAACTGCCCGCATTCAGCCTCTTCTTTTGAAGAGAAGCAGCTTGCCAGGGCTACAAAGACTTGTAAATGTTCATGTTTTGAACATTTTAAAGGAGCAATATGTAAGAATTCTACAGTGAAATAATCCCAAACAGTCTAATGTCTCAATCAAGATGGGAAAACATGTTGCATTGAAACAGATTTCCTTCTCGGCCGACTGGGGGGTTGTCAGTTTTTCTCCTTTCAAGAAAACTAAAGAGGGATGTAGTTACTATTTACAATCTGTGAGTTTGTGAGGTCTGTGCCGAGCTGCAGCGCTGACATTTGTAATTCGACACAGCTTGCAAAAACCTTAAAAGTTGTTTAAAAAACCAAAGCCACTAAACAGGAGTGACCCAGAAGTTATTTCTTGTACCCCTAAGAAGCCACGGCATCTTTTTGTTTTACTTTATTATCGGGTGAAGCGTAGGGTGACCAGATCCCAACTCGCCAAATGTGGGACAGAGACTACTCAATGTGGGACAACGTAAAATTCCAATTTAACAAGATAAAGTTAAAAAGTAATGTCCCGCACAAAGCGGGACATCTGGTCACCCTAGTGAAGCGGGATAGAGGCTAACGTTGAGCTAACGTTGAGCTAACAATTCTAACGATAATTTAGAAGCTAATTGTTGGCTCAAAAAATATCTCACGCTACTTTTTCAATCACCAACAACTCAATGTTCAATGTCTGCTCAATGAGTCGTTCAGAACTATAACAGCAAGCTAACAGCAAGACGCCAAACAACCACACTTCCTCCAATGCCTGAGGCATACTACTGTAATAACTGTAGTAAGTGCTCTCTACGGTAAAACAATGCTAACAGTGCTAGCACCAGATATGACAATATATTCACAACTTACTGTGTATGACTCGTCTTCACTCGTTATATAGAACCTTCTGGCACTGATCCGTAACTAGCAACAGCCATGAAACGCATGGAAAGGGAATAAGAAAGTAAAGTTTTGTTTACAAAAATGGGCTGCAGTACCCACATTTGACCACAGGATGCCACTCTTGCTTCATTCTTACATATTGCACCTTTAACTCATTCACTGCAATTGACAACTTTAGTCTTCAATTTGACTTTAGTCGTCAATTGCATTTTTTTACGGGGTGGGCTTCGGAACGAGCCCCCGCACCATGAGAACATACTTCACGTGTCTAAAGCTGATCTTCATCCGTGTATGTCACACGTCATGTGATCAGGAAGCGGAAAATCAATGGATTAGATCGTTTTGGGACGCTACTGTGAAAAAAAGTGATGCGCCAACCAGAAATGCTTCTGCAGCTCACGCTTCGACAACAGATTGTGAAAGAACGGATAACGCTAGAAATACGGTGATGTAAGAAGTGAGTCTACTCTTTCTTTTGGTAGTTTTGGCGTTTATTTTTTTATTTTTTATTTTTATTTTTTTTTTATTCTTTGATTAGCACTCCAACATTTCAACAGAGAACACAAGTCCATCATAGGCAACATTTCATTCTAACAAGGCTAATCAAAAGGGATTGGCTGAAGCACATGCTTATTATGCCAACCCTTTTTACAAGAAGAATCATTTAACATTTAGTTCACGTGCATAAGACTCGAAACAACCAAAAAACAAAAAATAAAAAGTTAACCTTATATCATAGACAAGTAAATGCAATAAATCAAATTAAATTAATTACCATGACAGCAAACAAAAAACAACCAAAGTTTCAATATTATTATTAACATATACATATCTATATATACACATACACATACACACACATATATATATATATATACATACATACATACATATTTTCATCCCTGTTTTATATATTTTTCTAATATTCTAGTTTTAAACACGTTTTTAAACACAAAGAGTGAACTACACCTTTTTAAATCACTTTCATAACTATTCCATAAGTTGACTCCTCTAACAGAAACACACCTCTGTTTTATGTTTGTCCTTATCTTGTTTTTTTTAAAATAATCTGTTCCCCTTAAGTCATATTGACTGTCTCTCACTTCAAACAGTTTTTGGGTACTGCGGCATAGCAAATTATTTTGTGCTTTATACATTATCTGTGCTATTTTATATTCAACTAAATCATAGAATTTCAGGATATTTGAATTTATAAATAAGATATTAGTTGGTTCTGTATAGTTTGTTTGATTTATAATTCTTATGGCTCTTTTTTGTAACTTAAAAATAGGAAGAGTATTGGTTTTATATGCATTGCCCCAAATCTCTAGACAATAAGTCATGTATGGAAGCAACAATGAATAATAAAGCGTGTATAATGATTTCTTGTTCAGGACATACTTTGTTTTATACAGAATAGCAATGATTTTTGACATTTTTGTTTTCACATGATTTATATGAGACTTCCAGTTAAGCTTATCATCAATTATCATTCCAAGAAATTTATTTTCGTATACTCTTTCAATTTCAATTCCATTTACCCTAATTTTAGAGGCATTTTTCATTTGTCTAGTTCCAAAAATAATAAATTTAGTTTTATTTATATTTAGCGATAACTTATTTACATCAAACCAGTTTTTCAATATATTTAATACTCCTTCCACTATGGTCAGAAGTTCTTCTAAATTTTTACCTGAGCAATACAGTGTGGTATCATCAGCAAACAACACACTTTTGAACAATTTGGAAACATTGCATATGTCATTTATATATAATATAAATAATTTAGGGCCCAGCACAGAGCCCTGAGGAACACCACAAGTTGTCTTCAACTGATTAGATTTGACATTATTGATTTCCACATATTGATATCTATCATCCAGGTAACTTTTCATCCACTTATATGCTATCCCTCTCATACCATATCTCTCCAATGTTTTTATTAATATTGTATGATCAATCGTATCAAAAGCCTTTTTTAAGTCTATAAAAACACCAACAGTATATTCCTTATTATCAATTGCAGTAGATATCCCTTCTACCAGTTCCATGACTGCCATTGAAGNCCAAAGCCACTAAACAGGAGTGACCCAGAAGTTATTTCTTGTACCCCTAAGAAGCCACGGCATCTTTTTGTTTTACTTTATTATCGGGTGAAGCGGGATAGAGGCTAACGTTGAGCTAACGTTGAGCTAACGTTGAGCTAACAATTCTAACGATAATTTAGAAGCTAATTGTTGGCTCAAAAAATATCTCACGCTACTTTTTCAATCACCAACAACTCAATGTTCAATGTCTGCTCAATGAGTCGTTCAGAACTATAACAGCAAGCTAACAGCAAGACGCCAAACAACCACACTTCCTCCAATGCATGAGGCATACTACTGTAATAACT
>SSNS01000095.1:1759935-1774907 GCA_006937985.1 Aphyosemion australe
TTTCTGAGTTATATTTTCTCACCTTTTTTCAGATCAGTGAGACAAATAATCTGCAAAGCAGTTGAATTTCATTCTGAGAAATGAGAATCCTAATTACAAATGACACTTGGATTATTTATTACATTTTTGATACGTTTTAAGCAGTCTAACAGCAATAGAGAGTTATAAAGTCCCACTCCAATCATCTTTTTAGCTGTTTTCAATAGTTCTCAGTGGTCTTTAAACTATGATTATGCCGTTTTTAGCCAAAATCACAAAACCTGTGCCGTTAGTCTCTACATAGTTGCAGTAGCTCATTAAAAATTTGCCTCTGGGTTGTGGGCGGAGCCGTTGACGTGGAGTCCCCCCCCCCTTTCACGAGCTTTCTGTTTATGCTAGCTCCCTGTGCTAGCATTACATCAGCTCCATAAATACAGGCCGATGGTTGAATTAGGAGTTTGTGCTCCGTCCAGTAGCTTTGTGATGTCACAAAGGGTCAGTTTTAAGCTGCATTTTTTCGTCTGCTACTGATGCACAGTGATTTGAATGCAGAAATACTCAGAAATGTAAATTTCTTTAGATATGTCCTGTAGCATAAGAAAAATGCCTCAAGAACATGTTAAAAACAGAAAAACACAATTTCTTTAATACTTTCTTACACATTTAGACTCATGTTAAATTATGCCTAATCAAAACACATTATTAATGTGAATCTGGTTCCCATGCTCATTGTTGTGTTGTATCCTATTATAATCTCACATCATCTTTGTATTCCAATAATTCATTTATTTTAATCAATACTACTGTATATATGGCAAAACATTGCCTCTAACCAGAACAATGTAGGAGCGTTGTTCTGACAAAAAAAATCAAATAGCATAAACAAATGGTTTATGTAATGCCCGTTTACAATCACTGACTATAATTAAAACAGCATTGTGCAAAAGCTATGTAAATAACTTGTGTGGGTTTTTATTGATCACCAATACATGATGTTGAGTAAATACAAGCATTTAGACAACAGTGAACAGAGATGCAATAGGTTTAAGACTAGTTGGGGGGGATCGGTGTGCTCATATGGTCTCAGTGGGCCGACCGATAATCCTTTCGCTCATATCCGCAGCGCACATGCCACAACACACATGGCAGGTGACACAGTTTACCGCCGCCAAAGGAAAAGTATCACATCATCTCAGATTCCATGTGACGAGAGTTTAAAATGAAACAGATAAGGAATCCCCCTTTTCTAGATGCTTGTGTGACACCAGGCAGCATAACAGATATCAAATCATTCTCTTTAAAAACTGTTTATTGTATTCTAACTTTTAATTCATGGTAAAAAAAAACACCTTTTATAAAACACATCAGTGTTTATATGTCCTGAGTGCACATATGGTGCTAACACAGCGGGGCTCATGGGAAGGAGGTGACCAATCTTATTGTTATTCTTGGGGCAACATCCCTAATCCTTTCCAGTGGAGACTGTTTCAGACACACTCTACACCAACCACCATACAGACAGCATGCATCACACTCACACACACATACATACCAACACACGCTGACATTTCCCTTCCCTTAACAAATATATTTAATTAGCTGGACATTTGGTTTCCCTGTAACAATGTCTATACCATCGCTAACTTTTACTCTAACTTTAGTTTGATCATATAGTCTGAAATCTGCAGTCACAACTAGTTTAAAGCAAGCACACACACACACATTCTCGTATTGCATACGTTGTGAGGACCGTCATTGACTTCCATTCATTTTAGTGACTGGATTGTGCCTAACCCTAACCTACCCAGTCTATTCCTAACCCTAACCTTAAAGGGGACCTAGAATGTAAACCAACATTTTCCTTGTTGTTGAATAAGACAGCTTGGGTGGTCAACAGTAGCATACCAAAAAGTCAAAGCTGTGTTTGACCTACTTTTTATGTAAATTAGAAAGTTGAAAAAGGTGAGAGAAAACCTCCAGTTCTGAGAAAACCTTCCTTAACACGTCATAAGGGGGAGCCACGCCTCCTCAAACCTGCATGTGTCTGAGGCCTTCTGGGGAAACCAACCAATCAGCATGTCCTGGCCGAGTGGGAGGGGTCAACAGCTCTTTTCACTGAAGGCCTGAGTAAGGGGGCTTAGAATGGCCTGTATCAGGGCTCCTGGGACAGATGAAAGCCAAAAACAAGTTTCTTATGCTTTTTGGAGGCTCAAAGCTGTTTTAGATTGTTGATTAATTGCATTCTAGGACACCTTTAACTATAACTTAATTCACACCATACCTCTAAAACCAACAATTAGAGCTCTGTAACATTCAGCACGGTTACATGAGCAGTATCAACATCTACGTCGATCCAGGTCGATCTTATGATAATAAGCTGGTAGCCTTTATCCTTGTTTACATGCACATTAGAAAACCAAAGTCTCAAATGAAGTTCGTTCCACTCCGGTACAGTAGGTGGCGACATGCGCCCTTTCGTGTTGGGCATTTTTCCGGTTAACTTGTTGCAACACAAATAGTAAACAAACGCTGGCGGGAGTGAAGCAGATGGAATTGAATCAGGATATGCACAGTGGCTGAAGGAATGGACAACAACAACAACGCTGCAGCACAGCTTATTAGTACGTACTGCACTGTTTGATGTTGTTACGTGTGTTACGTTGTGGCGGTCATATTATCAGACGAGCGCTACTGCGCCCACGTCACTTCTGGAACGCAAGCGTCTAGTCGATTCAGCTCGACTGATCCGTTTACATGCAGAAAGAATTTAGATAACTACAGCATTATCTGGGAGCTTCAGCCCGATTAGAAGAAGTTAATCTTCAGCCAGACTGACGTGTTAACATGCATTTAAAAAAAACGTCGTGAGTCCTTTTAGGGCAATACTTCGGTTTTCTGATGCGCATGTAAACGCACTGAGTGTACCAAAGTGAGGACCAGGCAAAAGGTCCTCACTTTGCAGCTAATGTCCTCACTTTACAAGGGAAAAGTTTGACAGTGGTCCTCATATTGATGTATAGACAAGTGTACACACACACACACATACTTGTATTTATATGTTTGTGTGTAACCTCCATTGACTTCCATTCATTTTTTTCACTTTTGTGACTGTATTATGCCTAACCCATCCCCGAACCATAACCATAACCAATGCTGTTCTATTCCTAACCCTAACCTAAACAAAAGTGAATTCACACCATACCTCTAAAACCACGTTTTAGGGTATTTTGTCATTGTGTGGACCACACAAATGTCCCCACAATATGAAAATGTCCACACACTACAGGTTAAAAGTTAAAATTTGTCCACATAAGCCTATAAATACAAGTACACACACACACACACACACACACACACACAAAATCACATCTAGAGTGCATGTTGCTGCCAGGACACTGGTTACTGTGGTAACAGTGCATCTCTCCCATTGGTCCTTTCTGAACCCACACCAGAGTAAAACTGAAGTCTAATTTCACTCATCTGGAAATGCTGCAGAAGAGGATGATGACATCTAAAGAGAGAATTTTAGAGAGTACTTTTGTATGTCAAGTTTTTTTTCTCCCATTGCTTATTCATGACTAAAAGTTGACCAAAACAATTTACCAGATTGTTTTCTGATTTTTTTTTCTTTTTCTTACTAAATTTTCCTCTCTAAATCTGTTTTATTGTATTTTATAGCCAATTTTAGTTTCACTGCTACTTAAGCATGCATTCTATTCTATTTAATTTTGCCTTTACACCTAAAAAACTTTTGTAGTATGAAATGAAGTTGAAATAAACCAAAATAAAAAGCCTCTGGCGCCCACTCTCAGATATTGAAGCCTGTTAGAGCAAGGAAATGAATCAAATATTAAAATTCCTGTCCTGACACTATCCTGAATGAATCCTCTGTTCTTAAATGGTCTCTAAAGATCTGCAAGGCACATTTTTCCTCCCGTTTTCCATCTTTTGTGACATTGTCCTGACATCTATACAACTTAAGTGTCCGACTGCCCTCTGTTTGACCCTGCAGTGCCACGTTGTACGGCTCATAAACCTTCACGCTTCTCATCCCCACCGCCACCGCGAGTACGATCATCCACCCAGCACCACCATGGTTGCACCAAATGCCATAGACACTCCAACACAACTGAGTGACAAAACTCAATTACATGTCCCATTTATCTCTGCTGGGCCGCCTAGCCCCGTGGCTCCAGTGTAAATCTCTGGTCCCAGTCAATAATCTATTCTCCAGCTCGTCCAAGGGCCCTCTATTGTCAGACATCCTTTTGGCAGAGGATGGATGAATGGGAGAGTTAGAATAGAAAAGGGAGAAAGTGAAGTGGTGGGAGGTGATGGGACTAAGGCACCAGAGACCATCCATCTATCCAATGACTTCTGGTCACAGTTCATTATGGGTCGTAATGCAGACCAGCTCCACACACAGCCAGCAGTGAGCCTTGCAATGATCTGGTGAAGGTCGGGTTGGAGCCCTTCTTTATGGCCTGAAGTGTTCACTTGTCTTCAGATGATCGGCTGTAATGCAAAATAACCTCACAGATAACTGTGGTCATTATGATCATATTTTTTCCTGATAATCAACACTACATTATTTACAAATGTTGCTTTGATGACTCATTATAAAAGGCAGGGTTGTATATGGTGCTCTCACAAATTAATTTTACAACACGAGTTGTAAAAAGCTGATAAATACTATTAAAACTGTTGCATTGAATACATTTTTTTATATCATTTTGTTTTAACTTGGTATGTTATGATTGCACTATAATATTAGCTGGTGCAGGATGAAGTCACTTTGCAGATGAAAAGTTCAGAATGTTCTTGCAGAAGTTTTACACTAACCTAGAAATCTAGACCACTGTAGCAGTAGCAAAAGGTTTTGCTCTGCAGGTTAGTCTAGCCACACTCCATTATAGCCTCAGCAGGTTTACCATTGGCTCAGCTAAGTTTGGCCGGGCCAATCACAGAGCTCTCTGTTTGTAGAGCCATGTTGGGAGGGCTTAGCACCATTACGGTAGAGCTTTTTTTATTTTTGCAACACCAGAGTTGCAACGGAGCAAAACGTCAAAGATGGCGTCGGCTCAGAAATGGTGCTCGTTCGAAATGGCTTTGGCATCAACTTTGGACGATTTAGACTTGGGCCTTTCTTTTAAACGTGGACAGATATAGGCAGTAGTCCTTTCTTTCAAAACTGGATGGCGGACTGCCCTGCTGACTGATTTCTGTCACTATGAATATGTCACATTGTTTTTGCTCTGATTGGTTCTAGCGTTGTCTAATTGCATGTGGAGAAAATTTGAAAGGCAACCGTAGATTCTGCCCCACAAACAAGCTGTGTATGGGTCGTGGCCAGACTTTTACATATATAGAATGGCTTGCCAAGTTACTTTTACACTAGAGTCATGCCCAACAGTGTGAAGTTTAAAAGATGAGTGCGACTACAAATGGGGACTAATAATCTAGTTTTCACCAAACAAATAAGTTGTAAGTAAGTCTTAACAAACTTCCAAAGAGTAAAAACAAAATAAAAAAATAAAAAGATTGCTGGAATTCTTAAAAAAAAAACTAATCTTGGGATCAATAATAGATTTGCAGTTTTTGTCTGTTAGTTTTCAGGTTAAAGATTTTATTTTATAATATTTTTGCAAACAGCAGACACAATGTTAGTAATCCTCTTGTATGCAACAGCGATGTCTTGCTAACATTTATACTGACCCAGTTTGAGGTAGAAGGTCATCCTGATTCTACTGGAGGTTTCTTCCTGTTAAAAAGGGAGTCGATCCTTTCCATGGTCATCCTTTGTAATGGTCGTTCAAGATGGGGGATTGCATTGCAGTGACGTTTGTGCGCAATCTGCAGGTTTTCTTTAAAAGGGCAAAATTTTATTAACTGACCTATTGCTGAATCTGATTATAATACTGTTGGATTAAACTCAATGCACTTGGCTTTGAATTAGACTCTTATTTGAATTTGCTGTTTATTGTAAAGTGATTTGAGATTACATTTATTATGAAAATAAGGGTGTTCATGGATAGGAAATGATGAAGAGTAAAATTACTATAGAAATGTAATTCTAATGTCCACTCAAGTTCTCATTGCCTTCTTTTTACCGCTTTTGATTCTAATGAGGCATCTGGGTCTTTAAAGCCATACTATGCAACTTTTTCATATTTTAAATAATTATCTTGAGCCAGTTTGTGCTAAAATGACCCTTTACAGGGTTAATGAAATGTTACTCAGACCCCCACCGCCCTCTGTGGCCAGAATATCGCACTTGCAACTTCAGAGTGGCGGTCCGCTCCCTGTTGGACTTAGAAAAAGGAGCTGACATGCCTGGAGCTGCAGTCTGCTTCCAGCATGTTTCCTGCATGTTTTAGATCATGAACACAGCTGATTAGTTTGATTTAGTGATGAACCGCACCTGTAGACACTTATGAAGGCTGAGCAGACATTTTAGCAGTTAGATCAGACACATTCCGCAACTTTTACACCTTAAAATAATGTTTTTTGTAAAGTTTTGGTGGCATACTATCATCTATTATGTTCATTTTTGGAGCTGTGATAGTGTTGGGGGGTCCCACGTGTGTTTACCGCACTATACAGTTTTTGAGCTGCGGTCCGCCACCGGAAGTACTGACTGCTTGTTGCTTTACGGCAATATATGGCAAGCCAAAGGGGTCAAAAAGGCGCGCGTTCTAAATGTGCGTGTTCTAAATGTGCGTTATGTCTGCCAAAACGCGCATCTTGAACGCACCTTTTGATGCCAAAGGAGGCAAAAAAACACACGTTCTAAAATCGCGCATTCTAAACGCGCATTATGTCCGACAAAATGCGCATTTTGGCAGACATAACGCAAGGTTAGAAAGCATGCTTTTTTTTTATCCCTTTGGCTTGCCATAGTAGTATAACCCGCAGTTTAGACCCGTAGACCTGCGGTTTAGAGACTTGAGCAGTGTCAGATCCACCAAAGAAAGCTAGAAATCCCTTATCAGAGGAATCTAGGAAAAGAAAAGAAGAACGTGATAGAGCAAGAGCAAAGACCAGAGTTATTATTGGGCCGTCTTTTCCTCGCTGGAGAGCTCTTTTAGAAAGAAAGGCATGAACTACGGACTCTGACCTAGCCGTGCTGCTAATGGATAGGTAAGTAATAAATGATTTCACCAGGGTTATTGTGTTTGGTCAGGCATAAAGTTGTTATACAGTCCTGATAAAACTATTTATTCAATGTGTGGAGGTGGAAAAGTTTGTTTTCGTTGTTTTGCCTGACATTAGGAATGTAAACATGCCTCCTATGCGTGTAAGAGAAATTTGATTTTATGACAGTGACGTTACGCAGCAAGCCTTGAGAGGGCGACAGAGAGCATATATCCACAAAGTTCAGGAGTGTGGCTTTAAGGTGTTAAAAAGACGAACGCACAGCAAGGAGATATGTTTCACTTTCACTAACGAACACTAGGGGGTGCTAAAAACAAGCCAAAACTGCCAAGTGCTCCTTTATAGAAGCACAAAATCAAGGGTGCTAAGAGGCGTTTAAGTTGTCCTTTTCTTCTTTATCCACTGACTTCTTTTTTGCATTTATTTATTTATTCATAAACTTCTGTGCTACTTCAAAATGAACAGAAACACAGCTGAAAGGAAGGCTAATGACTGAGCTCTCCAATTATCAACCAAACACCAAACGTACATGCTATAATGTAATTCTGTGAATGTCACAACAAGAAACCCAGAGACGACGCTAACCAACAGCAGCACCAGATGCCGAACTAAAGATGTTGTATTAGATAGATAATTACAGCTGATATAGCCATGTTGGCTGCTGTTGTCCTCTCCCACAAACTCCAGGCAAAGCAATCTAATTAAACGATGAGAGGGCATATTCATCCTGTTGTCTGAGAGTCCACTAGTGATGGATGGGATAATGAGTTTCCTGAAGAGCAGCAGACTGGGATAATGAGTTTTATCCAGGAGAGACCCACGAAGTGCTCAAGGAGGCTTGCTGCATCCAAAGCTAGGTGACAAACAACTCAAGACATTTTGTTGAGTGTGCTCGCTATAGAGGAAATGGCACCGTAACTGTTGGCCAACGCAGGCCATTATTTAGTGTGACTGGCTGTTAAGAATGAAAACTGCCAGACGTGTTGGCATAGCAATCTCCGAGGGTGATAATTCTGCATGATGGGGAGGCTGGCCTCTGGTATCAGCTGTAGACAGATTAAATGATGGTTTACTCTCAGGGTGTCCTCAGTAGTCAGAAGCACAGGCCTGTTTTCCTTGTCACACCTCATCACTGAGGAATGCCGGAGCTCCTATTTCATTATCAGAGATTGAATGTGCTCAAGGTCTTATGTGGAGGAATAAGCAATAGGTGAAAATGCATACATTAAATTATAACCTACATCAAATAGCATTCCTCAAATTCATTAAGCACAGGTGGTAAGGACCAAGTTCAGTTTTCTTTTTGACTGCAGAAAAACTGCAGCAACATGAGGTCTGAAATAAAAGAAAATAATAAAGAATTGATTTTATTTTCTTTCAAAACTGCATAATCATCAGCCTCTTTATTTCTCTGATTGTCCATTTTCACTTCTGTTCTCGTCTTTCTTTTTACCGTTCGTCTGCTATTGTGCTACAGCTAGTACGACCCAACCAAAAGCAACAATTTGTGAGGTGAAGATTATGTTTGTGTAGAACATTACCAAAGATGAAAGGTTCAACAACAAAAAAGAATACAGAAAAAAATGAGAAAAAGTTTATTTTGAGAAAATTAATTTAAATTATATTACACTTTAGACTATACAGCTGGAACAAAAATGTTTTTAATGAATTTTTTGGATAAATGGCATCATGTGTTACTTTAATGTTACTTTATTCAGATTTTTTGGGCAGAAACACATTAACCAAAACTAAATTTACCTTATTCCACATTATTCAATTAAAATTTACACCATTTGCATTGTGTGGATTCCTTAAAGGGGACCTAGAATGTAAACCAACATTTTCCTTGTTGTTGCTTGGGTGGTCAACAGTAGCCAAAAAGTCAAAGCCGTGTGTGACCTACTTTTTATGTAAATTAGAAAGTTGAAAAAGGTGAGAGAAAACCTCCTGTTCTGAGAAAACCTTCCTTAACACATCATAAGGGGGAGCCACGCCTCCTCAAACCTGCATGTGTCTGAGGCCTTCTGGGGAAACCAACCAATCAGCATGTCCTGGCCGAGTGGGAGGGGTCAACAGCTCTTTTCACTGAAGGCCTGAGTAAGGGGGTTTAGAATGGCCTGTCACAGGGCTCCTGGGACAGATGAAAGCCAAAAAAAATGTCTTATGCTTTCTGGAGGCTCAAAGCTCTGTTTTAGATTGTTGATTAATTGCATTCTAGGACACCTTTAAATTGTACCCATATGTATCCTGTGACAAGTCAACAGTGACTTGACTTAAATTTCATACTTTTTTGGGGGGATTATTTTCATCATTAAATCTTAAAGAAAAAATAAAGATAAATGGGTTCTACAACCCCCCAAGGTGCTTTACAACACAATCAGTCATTCACATGCTGGTGGTGATGAGCTACATCATAACCACAGCTGCCCTAGTTCTCACAGACATAAGCGAGGCCGCCGTACACTGGCGCCATGGTCCCTCCGATCCATCACCAGCAGGCAAGGAAGGTGACGTGTCTTGCCCAAGGATACAACAACTGCCACAGACCGAGCGGGCAGGGTTCCCACGCTTTTCTTGACATGTTTTTCCAGGACATTTTTAAGACTTTTTCCAGCTGCTACAGTACGAGTCAATTTATCTCAACTAGGGCTGGGCAATATACCGATGTTTTTACCATATCGAGATATATTTTGAAACCGATATGATGTAAATAGAATCAATTCTCTACTTTAGTTTATACACTGCTATTTTACATGCTGATATCAGTTTGAAAGTCCAAACTCTCACAGTCGAGCTGTATTCGCAATTAGTCGCTAACGTTAGAAAATATAAACAATTATCGAACTTTTAAATTAGTTGCATGTGATGAGTGGAACGTGGCCCGGTAAGACTACCTCTTAGCCGTCGTTATCTCGAAGCTGTTGTCATGTTTGCTACGGCTCCACTAAAACCAAAAGATGTATTCTGCGCAAAGGCATGAGCGACGACAAGCTCACAGCTCTCTGCTGCTCCTCTGTCACTCAACAGAGAGAAGGAGGAAAACCGCTCACTCGATATACTGTGATACAGCAACGCTCTTGAACTGCAAGTCGCTAGCTTAGGCCCTTCTTTGGAGAAATAAATCTTTACTTGGGTCTGAAAAATCAGTTAATCTATAGCAACAAAGAAAGATGGAAACACTGGGAAGCAGAACTGTTCTAAGGGAATAAGGACTTTGATTGGTTTGTATAGCGTCACGTGGGGCGCTGTGCCGGCTAGATGCAAAAATGAAAGCAGACAAGTGCTACAGCCCAATATCGCCCATTGAAGGCAGCTGAAAACAGACATTCATGTGTAAAACGTTTAACCTGTTTGCGTTCATCCACAAGGAGGAAAAATTGTTTTCCAGAACAACTCAAATGTTTTCGGGACATTTTACTATTTTTCCAATTTTCCACATGTTTTCCATGACTGGAAAATTGGTATATAATTTTCCAGGTTTTCCAGGACGCATGGGAACCCTGGCGGGCATGAACCTGTAACCCTCCGATTATGGGGCGGGGACTTAACTCCACTGTTGCCCCACAGGTTAAAAACGTTTTTTTTTTTAGGGTGTAGTTTAAAATTTAATCCAGTAAAAACATGGGCCTTTGTATCAATGTGTGGAGCTATGAATAGGGAATAAAAATGTGATGCATTCCCACATAAAGGTAGCGTAGTAGTCAGTATTGCTGCCGTTCAGCTAGGATGGACGATTGGGTTTAAACTGGGCCTTTTCTCGTGATATTTGCAGGTTTTCTTTGTACATACTGTATGTAAACTTTCTCTGGTTAATTCTGCTGTCCCACGGTTTAAAAAGAACAAGAATGTTTAGTTAAGTGCCATTCTTAATTCACCTTAGAATAGAACAGAATAGAATAAACCTTTACTATCCCACGAATGAGAAATTGAAGTGTTACACAGCTTATAGCAAAAGGAATATAGATGAACAAGACACAAAATAGCTCCATATACACAGCAAACAAACAAAATTTGTAAGTACAGAAAATGTATAAAAATGTACCAAAAAGTATAAAAATGTACAGATATATGTACTCAGGTGTGAGGTGTGTGTGAATGATCCTGGTGACATGTGTTGCCTGTTTTGTGTTCGAATCCAGGGGTTGGATGCTTGCGAGTCTGCATTTCGAGGCCGATGATGTCACAGCGAAGTGACGAGTGCTGTCCAAAGTCAAAGGGTACTCATCCATGCGTCCTCGTTTCACCCAAATTTCAAGGATGGTTCAGGTGGATCCTTGCTGGCAGAGGCTATCCCAGGATGCTTTGCGCAGCGGCCGTGGTACTACAAACTCGCAACAGCAGAAGGAACAGCAGAGCAGTACACATTCAAATGTAAGTTTATAAAACAAATTACAGTTAAAGTAAAATTAAAAGCCTGTTTAAAGGCATTGTTAGTTATTTCCAATAAATTCTGTTTAATAAATCACCGCAAATGAGCTCCGTGACAGGATCTAGGGGCGGGGATTTATGTCGCTAGGCTGTCCGATTTCAGAGCCGTCTATTTCCAGATTTAGCGGTAGATGAAGGACCCGATCTCAGGGGACCATTGAGTACACGTCCTCACAAGCACCCAACCCCTGGATTTGAACACAGCCTCTGTGTTGGTTAGGGTCAGGGTGATGGACAAGCATCATGTGATGGGTACCCCACCTACAGATACCCCCTCCTGTACGAGGGTACATAAAATAAAGAAGTGAGTGAGTCACGTAAAAGACAGAAAAAGGGGCCACGCAGTGGCTAACTAACTGTTGCTGGCAGAAAACTTTTTCGATGCCAACTGTGTGGATTTTGTCAGTCACAAGCACTGCAGGCTTAATTTATTCTGCCTCGGGCATTTGAGCAAGACTGGGTGAGGCAAAGCTCAGCGTAACTTTACAGTGGTCATAAAGACACAATGAAGAGACTTCTTAATGCTGCTTTATGTCAGCAGGCAGCTGCAGCTGGTTCCATCGAGTACAAGTTACGGAGAGACACAATAAACAACGGTATGGGAAACAGAGTATGTATTTGTACGTGTGTGTGTGTGTGTGTGTGTGTGTGTATGTGTGCATTAGTGTGTGTTAACTTGTGTTATCACATTCAACCCATTCAGATCCCTACGCTACTGCACCACTTGGTCGTAAAAATATATACCATGAATTGCATGTTAAAACAAAAACAAGTGCTTTGGATCCAGAAAGATTTCCAAGTGAACTACTTATGGGATTTGTCACAATAACTGCAGAGGTAAACAGGATGAAAAGCACATGTGTTGAACATTCTCGGTGTATCAGCTTGGGTAGGGTGGAGAGAGAAGCACTTTCTGCAGAGGTTAGAGTCAGTGATCAGGAAAATCTGATTTTACATCCACTGTTTTCATGTTCTGCTGCCTGCAGGTAATGAGGTGGATGCCAATTCTCAATGGTGCAGGTGACTTGGTTGTATGCCACTGCTACACGTTCACTGAGGTCTTTTTTATCCTGACAAACTCAGCGCACACGAGCATGCATACTAAACCTGTCTCCGTTCCACGTAGCCTTGAGCTCAAATTAATCACTGGTACACTGCTTTCATCTTCAATATTGTAGGATCAATTGGCGGCGGTTGTTATGCCCGGGTGTCCGGGGCGGAAAGCTTAAAGATTTTCGAAAAACGATCATATCTTAAGAAATATTCCAGAAAAAGAACAAAATAAATGGACTTGGTGATTTTTATTCATTTACAAAAGTAATAAACTGCAGTTGAGCTTGGTGGAGTTGGTTACCTCTTGGTACACAAAGGAGCTGTTCTGCAGTTTTTCGACCACAACTATTTTCGGTTGGTTAGCCATCACCCTTTTGTCTGGAAGATCTGGAAGTCCCACGGTACCTTACCCCTGTCTCGACACAGATGCTCTTGTACTCTATTTCAGCCACCTGGTTACAGTGTTCCATGTACGCTTTGCTTGCCTGTATCTTACATCCTGGTATTATGTGCTGAAATGTCTCACAGGCATCTTTACCTTGGGTCCTGATCTGGTGTGGTAGACCCAAGCCTCCTCTGCTCCTGTGTTCCTGTTTATGTGCTGCCATCATCATCATCAGTGTCTCCAGCCCTTTTTATAAAACAATGCCGCCAATTTGCCGAGGCGGCATCAGGGAGCGTTAGGTCATTTATAAGAGCTCAGACCGTGGTGGTAATGTTGCACAATCATGTCCGTTTTATAAAAGATTACGCAATGGCGGAATAAAGGAGGTATGGGGCAGTCTCTGCACTGTCACGGACCTCCGTTTATCTTGGACATAACTTGCTTTTTATTGCGATCAAAGCCGCGCTCCTTAAGTTTTTATTTTCACAAGCAGCTACAGGTGTGTCATCCACCGTCCCCGTGAGCTGTCAGATGATCTGAGCTGCAGATCTAACGGAGAGAAGCTCCCGGAGCACCGCATCACTCCAGTTTATCATCTCAGCTGATTCTGTTTACAAAACGAAACTTATGCCCGTGTTTACTTTCATTTTCAACATGGTTCCCAACCGGAGCTCGGCATTAATTCATTGCGTGGTCATGACACCACCCTCTTTTGCGCCAAGGCTTAATGTGCGTTTATAAGACCGGCGAAGCCACAATATTACCGCAATATTACTATCAAGCGTGGCGGCACGAATGCCGCAAAATTCTCGTAACATAATGCCGCCATGGCGCGTTCATAAGACACACGTTCCGGTAATATTGCGCTGATTTGCCGGCACGGTGTGTCTTATAAAAAGGGCTTCTGTTACTGTCCTCCTCTCCAGCCTTTTCTTGAGTTTCTAGATGTCAGCCACTTCGATATGTTGATTTTTGTTCAAATCAACATATTGATTAATGAGCTTTTTTATGTTATTTGCTTACTTGAAGAAATAGTTTACTCTTCTAATACATTAAAATCAAAGAGTACTAGTTAAGTACACAAATATGTACTTAGAGGATTAAAAAATTGTTGTCAGATATGGTCTACTTTTACATTTTTACCCCATCTTTAATTAGAAATGATTATTAATGTTTTTAAACTTTTAAAAGTCTGACCATATGAAAAGAACTTAAAAAATATAAAAATTTTTATGATGATCTGTTTTTGCTAAAAAAAAATCCGATATTTTGTTTTTAAAAAATCTTAGATATTTTTACTCTATTGAGCCGCAGAAATTTAAAAACCGCACAACCACATTTGTTAACGGACATTGGCTGTATCTTTACGTTACAACCCGGATCTACGTTTAATGTTAAAGAAACACTTAGTTTAAATAGTTTAAAAAAACATTTTTTGTAATTTTTTTGCTGATGAACTTCCCAGGTTATACAAACTCACATATTAAAGAATATATTTAATATAAAATATTCGAGAATTTTTTCCAGCTTTTTTTAATCATCTTTTTGACCTGATATTAAACTTTACATGAATATGAAATTAAAAATCTAACACTTTTACACTTGAAGGCTCAACACAAATATTATATTTCTTCTGTATTTATAAAGCATAATATCATGTAAACATTCAAAAATATTGAAAGGCATCCTAATAACAGGACGGTGTGTTTTTACTACTTTTCACTGTCCTCCTGATTCAATTGGCCACTTATTCTTGGAAATGTTCAGACAATTATGTCAATGATCTCCTGATTATCTGAGAATGGCAACAAATCAGTCTGATTAGTTGTGTGACATATTCATTTGTTTATGACTGAAATTACTGAAATTTGATTGCACCTTGTGTGTTTAAGCTGTATTTAGAGATGTGGTTTAACTCATTATCAACTTAATGTGCTTTTTATTTTTTGCACCATATTAGAATTAACATTGT
>SSNS01000095.1:1785837-1796921 GCA_006937985.1 Aphyosemion australe
AGTATCACAGTGTTGACCACTTACCCCTACTTCACATTGGAGGGATCAGCAGCGTGGAACAACAATAGTGTACTCGTGAGCTTCGTGCATGCAAATCCACACTGGGAGAGTCTCAGCCGTCCTCCTCACTGGACTCGCGAGATCACAAGATCCCTCAAGACTTCAAAGGTCACGGTTTGTCTATACCATCCACCATTAAACCAAAAAGAAGGAAATCACGTTTAACATCGCTGTTTGATGTCAAATATAATGATGTTCCTCTCCACTGCCAGGATTAAACCCATGAAAAACTCACCGTTGCACTTCTCGAAAGATGCAGGGAGTAAATAAGCCGTGAGGTCACACGTATAGACGTAATTTACATAGATATGAAACTGCATCGCTGCAATAGTCTTTTATTTTGAAAATTACCTGACATTTTACACTGAAACTGTGTGATTTCCTTTCTAGCCCTATGTTAACTGTGGAAATTGACATGTCCCAGAAGGGGCTCGCGGAAAAAACAGAACCCGATCCTATCTTTGTTGGCGCGGTGTGCCGCTTCTGGGATGCACCTGAAAATTTCTGCATCGCGGCTGGTTTAAATCACCCCCACAGACTACAATGGGTTCTATTTGAAGCAGCGACGTTCCGCGCCGCTGATGCTTCCCGTGTGAAGTAGGGGTGAGACTACAGTCTCAGTGATGAGCTAAAATTATGTGGATGTTTGTGGTATTTCAAAAAATTACTGAAAGAGAAAATATTTAAGAACTATAAAGTAACAAAATGAACATGGGAATTAATGAACATCAATAATTTCTCAAAATTTGTGTTATTTTGTTGTTGCTTTTGTCTTTTCTTTGATCTAGTGTTATGATAGATTTATAAGGTGTTCAGTCTATAGAATAAGCAATCAATAAGCCTCGGCTTCAGCCTATTCCTTGCTTGATTCAGTTACAGTGATTGTAAATTCTTTTTATGATGGAATATCATTTTATTTTGGTGAGATATCATGTTTTTTTAATCATTTTATTATTTTTTTATTATTATTAAATGTAACTGAATAAACTTAAAATTAAACAAGACTCAAAGCCTGCAGGGTGTACCTCACATCCTGCCTGATGGCAACTGAAAAGTCTTCTGTAACTGGTATGAAAATGACAGCAATGGTTTCAAAAAAAATACTCATTATGAATTAAAGCAGGAAGAACTAATTTGGCTGATAAGGAATATTTTTATGTTAAATTAGGAGTGTCTGAATTAGTAAAAGTCTGTTAAGAACACAAAAAATCTAAGATTAGTTAAAACTCAGTTTATGATAAAGTTTCTGAAAAATATGGAATGGGAAATTTGTTATAAAAAACACGGTTAACAAGGCTGAAAACACACACACACACACACACGCATTCCTGTAAGTGAGTCGGTTTTGTGCGACCGACTTAAATTGTTCTTACAGTAATTTTCTTGTTCAAGCTTATAAGGAAAAAATTATTATTTTGTAACTCAGTTGTTGCCTCAGTGAAGAATGTTTTACAGAATTATGCTTGAATTTCTGTCCCGGGCAAAATTTTAATAATTGATAAAGCAACGCATATAAAAGTAAATTATGTTTGGATAGTGAAGCACTGATCAGTAACTACACTCAAAAAATTACAAAAATATCAATAAATAAAAAAACAGAAGACAAACTTTAACTATATATACACATACATACATACATATATTGTTTTTTTCTTCTTGTTTTGTGGAAAGTAGAAGAAAAAAAGTAAGAAAAGACAAGTCAGTACAGTGCCCTTTTCATTTCTTTTTAAAGCAGACATCCAAGCAGGAACACAGAGAAGCTTAGCAGTACTTTGTAGTATATAAACAATGATCAGGCCCTGGTAGTGGTGTGGACAAAATATGATTAGCTGTGCTTGTAGTTCAAAGGCCCAGCACAAATCCCAGTCACTCTGCATAGGCATATCTGTGTGTTCACAGCTGTGTGTTTAAAGATAACTGCTATATTCAGCATGCACAAAAAATGCAATTTATTTGGTGTAATGAGCAGATATTAAAGAGGAAATGAGAAAGTAGAAAACAGAGGGGCAGGGAAGAAAAGAATAACAGAAATAATGAGGATAAAAGGTAGAATCAGAAAAAAATTACACTAAAACCATGAAAGGGGCTGTTTTTTTCTTTCTTCTGTTCTTTTTCATTTTTTTAAGTAATGTCATTAGCAACTTTCTGTAACAAAAAAGTGCCAGACTTTAATGTGTCTAATTTATACCGTAATTTATTACAGTCTTTTTCTTCTTTTCTTTTCGTTTTTTTAAACAGCAATTTGAAATCAAAGCATTTGGGACGTATTTAAAAAGCACCTAGAGCAGGTGTGAAAAACAATATGTAAGAAAATCAGTGGTGCCCTCAAGAGGAGGGCCAATGGTGGCCAAGACCCTCACCCACCCCAGAAAAATAGCCCTACTGGCTCCCCTGGACAAGACTCACCCCCTACCTATGCATGTCTATACAAACCATTCATTATCTTTAATCAAGAGATAAAGTTAAAACCCTAAAGTTTTCACTGCCCCCCCCCCCCTATGAGGGGCACCACTGAAGGAAATGTCCAACTACTAGAGAACATATTTATCTAAATTTCTAAAGAACATGAAATCTTCATCTTTCCTGCACGGTAAAATCCCAAGTGCCAAATAAGCAGTGTCAGAGTATAGCAACTCTGTCAGTCGATTCAATGAAAGTGAGTGTAAAATATGACTCTTTATAGTGTAACCTGTCAGGTGTTAAAGAAAATTCACTCTTGGAGTTATCCAGTGTTGATGAAAATGACTCCAAAACAGTGTAAAAAGTAATGACTCTGCCCACTTCAGGAGCTGCAGTTGGCTAGGTGCAATGTGGGTAGTCATGTTTTTGATTAGTTTGTCCTATTTTGGGCTGTTTATGCATGTTTATTTTGGGGGGGTTGTGTTGTTCTTATGGTGCGTTCACACCGGCCTTGACGTATGCGTCAAACAACGCATACTTCGTGGCGTTTTGACGCCTATATATTTTTGACGTTGACGCAGCTTGCGTTGGCGCAGCTTGCTTTGACGGTTGCGTCAGCCCCACGGGGAGGGGAAGGGAGGAAAGAGCGCGTCTGCGGCTCTCTGTTGCCGGATGTTTGTAACAATGGCGGATCGTTAACGTTGAAAAAACACTCACCCGACACGCCAAGTTCTCCAGCAACCTTCCTCCAAGCAAGGTTCTTTTTATTCCGATCTCGGTAGGCGTAGCAGGTTGGGTCATACAGTTCAAGCTGGTTACAAACAGCTACGATCAGTTTGTCCTCCATAGCTGAATGAATTCGCCTTCTTCCCTCGCTCTGCTGTGACGTATCAACTCGCGCTCTGATTGGTTGACGCTTGTAAAGCGACGCAGAAAGTTCAGCTAGCTGAACTTGCTTTGACGTTTGCGTTGCTTGAAAAGCGTGAAAAGTATCAAGCTTTGACGCGCCCAATGCTCACAAAGCGACGCAGGGACTTTGACGCAGCTCTGAAGCGCCTTACCATAGACTTAACATTGAAACTTGACGCTGGCGACGCATACTTTATGGCCGGTGTGAACGCAGCATAAGTTACTACTTCACTTTCATTCATTCACTGTTTTTAACAAAAAGTGGTGGTTCTCACTAACTGCCCTGGACTAAACTCCTTGTGTTTCGCTCTCATTGGCTGTCTGAAGTCATGTGGTGTTTGAGGCACGAGTTAAGCTTGGTTTATGCTTGACGCATGTACATTCCACGCGGAAATAAGATGCGTGGATGGAATGCGCGTCGGAGATTGCTGCATTTATGGTTCCTTCCTACAATCTGCAGCTTGACTCCGCTGTGAGCCAATGTTCTCCCAGACTGTAGGGGGCGGCATGGGGCTCTATATGCATCCAACACTACACCATAGTAGAAGTAGAAATCACTGATGTTTTACTTTTTTTTTTTTACTGCTTCCTCGTTTTTTTCGAGTTTGACAGCAATTTATCTCCACGAATTATTAACAATATTTTGATCATAGTTTGTATTTACGAACCTCTGCCACTACGAGCTCTTGCCAGTCCGCCATGTTTTTCCGCACGCAACCGTCCGCGTAGTTAGAAAATTTCCTAGGTGCGCGGTGGGCCATGTGGAAGACACACGGAGGGGCGTGGTTGCTAAAATGATGTAATTTGGCCGCACGGAGACTTGCGGACCTCGCAGACGCGTAAAGCATAAACCAACCTTAAGCGGGGATCCTTAAGCCTGTGTTTTTTAGTGTACTTGTTAGCTTCCTGGCACATTAGCTGCCACAATATTAACACCGTTAAGAGTTAACATTTCATTAACAGCTAGAGTTGATTTAGAATAACACTTGAAAAATAGCAGTGTCATATTTAAATATTACTTATCTTATCGAGTCAAAGTTTTTTAACAACTGTGAGAGTTGATGAAGGTTACTCTATAACTGAATTTAACCATAATGAGTGTAAAATTGACTCTGAATATTTAACACTGAGATCAGTGTAACTTTTACACTGTACAGGGCGGGACCATATGTTCTCTGGCTCAGTGTTGAAATGGACTCTTTTAGTGTTGAATTAACACTGCTCATTTTACTGTATGACTTACTAAAGTCTAGTGTTGGCCCGAGAGGTGACCAAATAAACTAAAATATCTAAAAATGATCATTCCACGGTTTTTAGGTTCTGTTTAATGTTGATCTCAGGAGTTCCTGGTTTGGCTAGCCCTAACACTTTCCCTCAGGTGAATTTAGTTTACCCCAATTCCCAGAGAGCGCATTCCTGAGAGCCACTTCAGGAGATGAATTAGTTTTCGGTCCTCTGACTAAACATCTCGTCACCCTTCACCTAGCATCCTCTTCCGTTATTCATCTCCCCTCCTTCCTGTGGCTTCATCGTTTCTTCTGGTCTCCAACTCAGAGAGAAGCAGTCACCAAACCGGATGGCGGTGGGGGGGTGGAGGCATTTAGGAAACATCTGCTTCGCTCCTGCTTTCCTCACCCTGCACCTATTACACAGATTATCAGTCCCGTCAATCTGAGTGTACCCCCCACTCCTACCCCTGCCGATCGCTTCTCAAACCCCACTGTCCCACTCTCCTGTAGCCTGAAGGGGTTTTCTGATAGACAGAGACAGCCTTCCCACGAACTGGAGGGAAAAGGAAACAGGAAAGTAAAGCAGCAAGCTAGATTGGAGGTTGGATTTCAGATGATGGAGTAATGTAGATAATTTAATTTATGGTTTTGCTGAGAGTTTATTGGGTCAAATAGCTTAAATAATTGCTGCTTTTAAAGTTGCTGAAAAACTAATATGAGTTTATTTTTATATGGAAAAAGTCAAAATTTCTCCAAGTGAGCAAAGTTTAGAAGTGTGGAGCAAAACTTTTCACTTTGGAACACGTCCAGAATCAAAAGGCGACAATCTTTAAAAAAAAGGGGGCTTCCCTATTGCAGCAGGACACTGTGTGCTGGAACAAACCCCCCAAAAAATAACAACAAAGTATGATTTGACACATATGCATAAGGTAGAGACCGAGCATTACCATCACATT
Source organism: Aphyosemion australe (assembly GCA_006937985.1). Classification (NCBI taxonomy): domain Eukaryota; kingdom Metazoa; phylum Chordata; class Actinopteri; order Cyprinodontiformes; family Nothobranchiidae; genus Aphyosemion; species Aphyosemion australe. The sequence continues at coordinate 1,791,392 of SSNS01000095.1, forward strand.
GTGCCCGGCTGCACGGTCTTTAAAAAAAAAAAAAAAAAAAGATCTTTGCATCTCTGCGTCACATTTTTAGATTTAAATCACACTCAAATTTCCTGTGCCCTTTTTAAAAGCATCTGCTCTAGTACATCATTAATCCATGTTACTGGACCAAAGAACCGCTAAAGTAAAGGGCCATCCTAAAACCTTTGATCTTTTGTTCTTGCATACCCATTAGTGTGGAGAGCCACACACATTGGCTTGCTGCCACGAGTTTGTTAGATCTAAGCTAACAAGGATGGCTCAGGTAGTCCTAATAGAATCTTTCCTGCCCTTATCTGTGCTGACTTCAAACGCTGTGTGGCGTATGAATGGAAAACAGTCAGAGTTTGACTTTAAGGGTGAGGTTTAAGCGTACTTATAGGCTTTTGCTTTATCTATGCGCTTGGCTACGGAGCTCCTACTACACTGCGCAGATCAAAGTTAATTCCCCTCTTAATTAAGTTGAAATTGGATGAGAGCAGGAAGAGACTAGGTTTTGTTTTCCTTTGTGCCAAACATAACCAGCTGTATCTTTCTCTGTGTGTGTGCAAGAGGGAAACTTTACTCATAGCCGTGGGTGTTATCGTCCATGTCCCTCTGTGTGTGTCTTGTTACTTGTTCGATCTCTCCTCTGATGGTCAATCTGTCTGCAAGCGGCCTGCTGCATGCACACAGCGGCGCTCCGTAATGAGACTCCTTCTGCCACGCTCGTTCTCGTTGCTGTGTCCATGTGTTGTGATGCTAATGAGCCCTTGTTACCACGTACACCCCCCTTAATTGTCCTCTTTGATCTACCTCTAATTCCGCTAATTAGGAGCCCGACTTCCAAAGCTAAACATTTTGCTGCCACAACCAAGGTTGCCACTTCACAAGTGCATGTGCACGTGCAGAGATAAGAGACGAAAATGGCATAAATGGGAGAAAACTGTTGTCCTTCTCTAGGCCCAGGCTGCATTAGTAGAGTTTGGTGACAGAGAACACAAAAGGAACAAACTCAGCGACAAACAAAGATTCCTATGAGCACACGGCACGGTAAATCAGACACTATAGCGTGCACCAAACAGATGTAATGGAATAAAATCATTTTCTGCACAGATGCTTTGGTTTGCAATGGGTGCACAAACACATCTGCACATGCATAAACAGACTAATGTACTGTGTGAGCAAGTTCACCTTAGAGATGGGTGCAAGCATCCAGTGACATAATCAAACTGACGCATTTGGTGAAACATCCACTTTGCTGCTTCACACATGGCACCGATATGCAGTAAAGCTTGTAAATCATCAAAATGAGCACAATTACGTTAAAAAAATCTAATGAAGTCATTCAGATCAGTTCTCAGGATTTGTGTGTTTATATAATTATATCAGAATTAACCACTTTAAATATTTGTTTTCTTTGATTTTTAATTAAATGTTACAAACATGTATAGATCAGGAAACCTAAAATAAAACATCATCAAAAGGAATATTTCATAAAAGTATCTTTAACCCTTATTTAACACTTTAATTTACGTTTTTGTTCTTTGAGCACAAAAAAATGCACTACGGGCATATAAGGGTCGTAAAACAACCTCTGGCTGGTTTTACATGTGAGGTTCAATCAGAGGTGCAGAGATATTATTAGTAAACAAACAAATAAACAAAAAAGAAATATAATGAAGATCGACTGCCCTTTGACGAGCAACCCAGATCTCAACAAGTTCCTGTTGTCACCAACACAAAGTCAATAATGGAGTGTTGGTGCCTCAAGCTAACGCCAGTGTTAACACTAAGGTTACTTCTCTTTAACAGAGCTGGGTGAGAAGGTAGTTTGGTTCTACCAGTCAAATTCAATCAGTCACATTTAATTGAAACAATCAGATTCTCTTGAAAACAACACGTCTTAAACCTGAACTCAGAGTAACAAAGAAACGTGGCTTTATTGGCTTTTTCGGGGGTTAATTTTAATCACTGAAAGAAAAAGATAAATATTGCCCTGCCATCAACTATAAAGAGCCAATAGTCATGTGACATTCATAATAAAATGATTTCCTATAAGATGAACCATCAAAACAGTTCATGTTTTACTAAAAAAAACATTTTGTCTTTAGTGCAACAATTATTTTAAAATTGTATCTGTCTGAATCTTTGTTAAATTCTTGTCAGGAATTTTTAACTCAAATAGTCGATGAAATATCATTATTATTATTATTATTATTATTATTATTATTATTAATAATAATAATAATAATAATAATAATAATAATAATACATTTTCATGACATGATAAAATTCATTGCCAAAAATTCAACCATGTAAAAAAATGGTACAATTTGGCAAATTTTTGAAATTTTGATTTAGTTTCTACTGGCAGCAACCATGCGGAGACATAAAGCTGCCACCCATGCAAAATAAAATTAGAACATGATATTATATTGTTCTAACAAGAACATCATCAGGTTCTTACAACATAATTTACAAGTTTGAACAATATTGCGTTGTAAACATATACATATGTATATAGTTAGACATTAAAGTTTTCGCATTAAAATGCGTTATAGCTTTAATTTTATTTTGCAAGGGTGGCAGCTCTAGGTTGCCATTCAAACAAGACGGCTGCATTCTTTTAAACAAAGTTAGACTTGGCTATTTAGTTTTATTAAAAAAGGTGCATCCAATTATTTGTATATTAAAGGGATACTTTGCAATTTTAGCTTGCTGTTAGCACCCCCTAGTGTCCGTTAGTGGAATCAAAGTGAAACTCATCTCCTCGCTGTGCATTTGTCTTATTTTTTTATTAACCATAAAACAGTCTAGATTACAAAGAAACAAAAGGAAAAAAGAGAAATCGATGCCCAAACCCCACATGGAAAATAATACATATTACATCATTTATACTGAAATTACACTAAATCACAAAAAAGTATGGATATCAATGTCACTATATCATTTGAAAATTCTTTCTAAAAATTCTTAATCTATCTCTGCATTGGTCTTTTTAACACCTTACTCTAACTATTGAAACGTCTCCTCAGCCTTCATTAGTGTCTACAGGAGCGGTTCATCACTAAATCAAACAAATCAGCTGTGTTCATGATCTAAAACATGCAGGAAACACGCTGGAAGCAGACTGCAGCACCATGTCAGCTCCACTTTATTAAGTCCAACAGAGACCAAACCGGCACTCTAAAGTTGCAAGTGTGGTATTCTAGCCACAGAGGGCGGTGAAGGTCTGAGTGACATTAACCCTGTAAAGGGTCATTTTAGCACATACTGGCTCAAGAAAATTATATAAAATATGAAAAAGTTGCATACTGTAGCTTTAATGCAGCAGTGTAAAAAAATACAAGACCTCTTCAGAACTCTATGCAAGTCTGTGTTTAAGTCAACATGTTACAATCTATCAAATGTAGATTCATTATAAGGACAAAATAATTTCATTGCTCCTTGGGCTGAAGAGTTTAATTCTGAAGAGTTTGAACTCCACTAGGTCTGCACAAATTAAAAAAGAATATATAGCAGCAAATAAAAATGTTAATATCCACGGCTGTGACCAACTAATGAAGATGACTTAAAATATATTTATCATTTTAGACCATCAAAGCTGGAAGCCAAGATGTCTTCCACATTGGCTAATGTCTGCTGTGTTAAATATATCATGTAGTAACACCTTCTAAAGGAAAATAGCAGACATTAAACATGAAGTTTGAGAAATATAATTATAATAAATGTCAGGAAATTGTCTTGAAAAAAGCTAAATTCATTAGTAACTTTAGAGGTTTTTGTTGGAATTATACTGTTTTTGTCATCTGCCAGGTACATAATACTGGGTTATTTTACTCATTTTGTATTTAACTGAGTTATTTTATATGATTATAAGAAAATCTAATGTTCACTGAGCTCATTGTCAGACAAATGTTATAGAAGTTTTGGAAGGAATTACACATTTTATTAAAAAAAAAAAAAACCGACATACAGGGTGTCAGCATTTATGCAATGCTGCTAAAATTGAGAAGAGGGGAGTCAAGCAGAGGCAGCCTGACGCAGCACAGCCAGGGGATCCCATGCCAATCGGAGCATGGCCTTTTAGCCGAGTGCTCTGACAGAGATGCCAGTTTGACGTACGATGCTCACCCAAGTGACATTTCTCCAGGGCAGGAAACGGGGACATAAGTGTTGGGTTGTTACCAGAAACAAGGTAAAAAAGCATTTTTATCAGCACAAATGGCTAATTTGTATTTATTCAACACAATTGTTGTAGATTTGTGTGCAAAATCCAGAATTTCTTTAAAATGCATCCACAAAATCTTCTTTTTTATGTTTAAGCAAAACACCAAAGAAAACAGAATAATCAGTTTGTTAAAAGAGATCGTCTGCAAAAGAAACACATTTGCCTAAAATAACATTTTCATTGAATTCACCTCCTCATACCTGCGAGGTTATTGAACAGACAAAAGCAGAGATCAGAGGTGAGGGGACAGAAAGGGAGCGCTTGTTTATTGGTTTGGAGGTGATTAGCGCCACATCCATTAGCACCGTGCCAGCTTCACAACACCGCTCCATCACTCAATCCTTTGAGACGGTCTAGATGAGGGAGCGAGGCAGCCAACACGCCGTGAGCGCACCGAACAAGCAGGGCTACTGCCAATTTTCTGATCAGTCGTTATCTATTTAGCATCAGCATCTGAAGGAGAGATGACAGGATAATGTATGGATGATCAAAGAGCTGCGGCAACACTCGATCTCCAGATGTCTCTGGTTTGAGACGATTCTTTGAGGTTGAGGCAAAAATCTTTAATCTGCAGATTTGTGAGAAACTTCCATTAAATATGTTTAAATATGACATCTCCACCTAATAACTAAATATTGTTGTTAATAGACTGATTATAGGAAACATTTTCACTCAAAAAAAAAAAATAATAATTTCCTGGTACCTCTGTTTTTGTTCCAAACCATTTTTTTCTTCATAACTGACCAGAATGACTTATCAGTAATAAAAAAGGTGATTTCTTGAACTCTTGCAAATGTGAATGCAGATAGTTAATAAGTGCATAAATTAGTTTCATGATCTCTGCCTCCAGTGTCCTGTCGACATTTTAGAAACGCTTTTAATTAATTTGTTTTATGCCAGAAGTCATCAGCTCGGTATTCAGCTATAGATGAAGTATGCACTGGAGCGTAAACAAAACTAAAATTATTTTATTACGATAAATCAGGCAAAAAAAAGAAAAGTTACAGAAGAGAAGAAGCTGCTTTAATCCTGGAGGAAGATGTGTTTGCTTTCCAGTCTGATTTATCACTGTCTAAAAGTTCTGGCACACACACCTGACTTAAGAGAAACTGGTTAAATGAAATTTGTTAACCCGACAGGAAAAAGTGATGAGCCTTATTAATGTGGCTCCTGCTGAAGCTAACTATTCTTCACAATTTGATTAAAATTTATTTGTGCATCAAAATGCATCTTTTTTACACTGCTTGTTGCCTTTGCAGCTACATGCATTAAAGGAGACGTATAATACAAAAGCTATGT
>SSNS01000095.1:1799892-1817392 GCA_006937985.1 Aphyosemion australe
GTGTGTGTGTGTGTGTGTGTGTGTGTGTGTGTGTGTGTGTTTGAGCAAGCCCTGGTTGGCACAAAGGCAGAAAGTCAGGCTACCCTGTCAAGCCCCCGAGGGCCCTCATTGGTTGAGTGTCCATTAGGCTGATGAGGTTTGGCAGCTCATGTTGCTGGAGTTACTGTTAAGTTTCAACCCTCCTTGTGGCTAGGCCTAATTAAACCTAGACCTCAGACCTAATTTAAAGCTAATTAGCTGTAGGGGTTAGCCACCACCACCACAGGCTGAGACGAGGACTGTGTAATATGCGTAGTAATGCGTGTTAAATGACAGTTATTCAGTCATAGACCAGCTGAATTCAATGAACTTACTACGTGCAGTTTAGATGATGTGTCTACCCAAAGTGGTTAGCAGTATAAGCAGTTCTAAGGGTGCACAGCTCTTAAAATCCCTGGTGAACACTGAATGTCTTCCAGTAAGTCGTGTGTGTCTCTGTGAAACATGCAGGAGCACCGCATTATGGTAAGTTCGGCTAAGGCGAGGAGCTTGTGTGTTTGTGATGCACAAAAGAAACCAACTGGCCTGAGTTCATTTTTGTAGGAGCAACACAATAAACTGTCTGACCCTTGGGAAAGGCCCTATGTTTTCCCATTAAGTTATACTGACAGCTTGACATTTCCCAGGGTAGAGGGCTCTGATTCAGGTATGTTTTATTCATCCTATTGACTTTGCATTGCTGCCAACCCAGACAGAGAGCAAAAGCCTGAAGTGTGGTAGGCGGCAGTGAGAGGAAGAGCAGAAGACACCTGTTGTTGTTGTGTTTACTTCGCAGATAGCCCGATGCATCCCTGAGACAGCTAGGTGACACACACACACACACATGCATACACAATATACTTATCAGCTTACAGATGGAGATTGAAAGATACTGGCTGCACAAAAAAGGATAAATCTGCCTCTTGGCGGGGTTTCGGTAGTCTACTGTTTATGGAATGTGGGATCACAACTGTCAAGTAGTTTCAAATGTGGCTGAATTTTTAAAACTTAAAAAGCCAAAGTTGAGTTGGAAAGGTAAATTTGTTCATGTAAATCGGGTTTCAGGTGTACTAAAACTTAAAACTGAAGTTATAAAATTCTTTAAAGCAGCAATCACAAGTTTCAGGACTTATTTGATTTTTTTAGGAATCCGTGACAGTGATTTACCATTTAGCAGAGTCTTACCCTGTACTGATATAACGTACGTCAATCAACACTATCCCATACAGCTCCATGTAATTTGAATTGAGCGCAGTTTAGCATTAGCCAATAGCATTAGACATCCGCTTTCATATAGATGTCAATCATAGAGCGTGCACAAGCATTTGAGGAAGACTGATGCATATATATAAATATTAGGGGTGGGACTCCAATAAAAATATTAATCTAATTAATCAGAGGCTTTGTAATTAATTAATCTTGATTAATCACATTTTAATCATTCAAGACAATTTTCCCCCAGGCAATGTTTTTTTTTAATAAAAATAATGTTAGTGAGGCACAGATGACATACCTACACTTTAATGAGTATATTTCTGTAACCACAAGGTCTATTTGATTAATTTGGTCTCATTATAAAGCTTGTGAAAATTCATAAATAAAATCAAATAACAGGTTGCATGTATGACGTCACCACAGAATCTCTTCTCCCCAGCGTAGCTGCTACTTTCCACATGGCCAGAATTAGGGCTGGAATATACTTGTTTTTTAACCTCGCGTTGGCGCAGGCAGCAGGCTTTGTTCATATTCTTGCTGCTACACGATGCTGCACTGCATGTAGTACTGGAGTGTTCCACTAGGGGGCAAACTAGAGTATCCATCCATCCATCCATCTATTTTCATCCGCTTATCTGGAGTCGGGTCGCGGGGGCAGCAGCTTAAGGAGGGAGGCCCAGACTTCCCTCTCCCCAGCCACTTGGGCCAGCTCCTCCGGGGGAATCCCAAGGCGTTCCCAGGCCAGCCGAGAGGTATAGTCCCTCCAGTGTGTCCTGGGTCTTCCTTTGGGTCTCCTCCTGGTTGGACGTGCCCGGAAAACCAGGGAGGCGTCCAGGAGGCATCCTAACCAGATGCCCGAGCCACCTCAACTGGCTCCTCTCGATGTGGAGCAGCAGTGGGTCTACTCTGAGCACCTCCTGGATGACCGAGCTTCTCACCCTATCTCTAAGGGAGAGCCCAGACACCCTGCGGAGAAAACTCATTTCGGCCGCTTGTATCCACAATCTCGTTCTTTCGGTCACTACCCAAAGCTCGTGACCATAGGTGAGGGTAGGAACGTAGATCGACCGGTAAATCGAGAGCTTCGCCTTTCGACTCAGCTCTCTCTTCACCACGACAGACCGGTACAACGCCCCCATCACTGCAGACGCAGCACCAATCCGCCTGTCGATCTCACGCTCCACCCTTCCCTCACTCGTGAACAAGACCCCGAGATACTTAAACTCCTCCACTTGGGGCAGGACCTCGTCCCTGACCTGGAGAAGGCATTCTACCTTTTTCCGACTCAAGACCATGGTCTTGGATTTAGAGGAGCTGATTCTCATCCCAGCTGCTTCACACCCGGCTGCGAACTGCTCCAGCGAAAGCCGGAGATCACGTTCTGATGAAGCCAACAGGACCACATCATCTGCAAAAAGCAGAGACCTGATCCTTAGGCCACCAAAACGGATCCCCTCACCACCTTGGCTGCACCTAGAAATTCTGTCCATAAAAGTTATGAACAGAATCGGTGACAAAGGGCAGCCTTGGCGGAGTCCAACTCTCACCGGAAACAAGCCCAACTTACTGCCGGCAATGCGGACCAAGCTCTGACACTGGTCGTACAGGGACCTAACAGCCCGTATCAAGGGGCCTGATACCCCATACTCCCAGAGTACCCCCCACAGGGCCCCCCGAGGGACGCGGTCGAACGCCTTCTCCAAATCCACAAAACACATGTAGATTGGTTGGGCGAACTTCCACGCACCCTCCAGGACCCCCCCAAGGGTATAGAGCTGGTCCAGTGTTCCACGGCCAGGACGAAACTAGAGTACTCAGACCAAATAGAGAGCCGGGACAACCAAAACAAACATGGCATCAATAAAAAAAATCAGTAACTGGTTAATTTTGAGATTACAGCAGAAAAAAGACAGCAGCGGTATCGTAGATGGTGTGAAAGACCTCTAAACCAGAGACGGAGTCACCATGGTGAGTGTGTCTAGCTCGTTTTGTCAACTCCTGGTTACTCGTATATTACAGCGTTCAGACGCGTCGCGTTAATTTCGGGGGACGCGCACAAACGACGCTTCAAATCAACGCAAGCTACGCGTGGCAGCCATTTTAAACACGCGTACGCGTCGTTAAACAGCAAGTATATCACGGCCCTTAGAGTGATTTTCTCCACATTTAATGCTCCTTCTTTCGCCCTGGAAGAAGGACTCGAAGCTCGCTAAACTAATCTTCTCATCTTCTTTGTGTCTGGTTCAATGACGTCAATTTGGTGAGACGAGCATTTGTAGTCCACTTTGTCTTTTCACACAAAACCTAAAATAACTTTTGACACCTGTCAAAAATAAGCGCTTTCTTGGCATCAAAACATGTCTTTAAACGTCCCGGACATCATCCACTGCACGTATCATACGGGATCAGAATATAACTTAACGGCTCATGGACTCAGACATTTAAATTTCTTCATTATTTGCCCCATCTGATGTTGCGTGTTAGTTTGTAATCTCCTGAATATGTTATTTTGTAATCACATTTTTCCCATCTATGCAGGATTTTCTGTGCTGCTGTGACTTTTAAACCAGAAATAAGTGAATATTCTGTGGACTTGCGGGAATTTTTTTTTTCTGCAAAATAAAGTGGACGCGACATGAAGTAGAAAGCACTTCCACTCATCTTCAGGCACGTCACGGGGTGATGCTAGCCTGGAGCCGTGTCAGGAGCTGCCTTCAGGACAAAGCACTTGGAGCAGGGAGAGACACTGTGGGCCTTGTTCCCTTTTTGTCAGCTCCATGTCAAATGGGTGTTTGCTTACTGGGAGGACCAGGATCCCCCTGGAGAGGAAGCAGCACGCAGCCTGTTTTCACAGTGACACACATACCTCGGACTTAGCGTAGACACATTATTAATCAGACGTTCCCCATCAATGACCTCGGGTTTGAGATGGATTTCAATAATGGTTGTTAAGATGTTTCTAAAAAGTGGGAAAAGTGTGGCACAGAGCGGATCATATTGCCATTTTTACAAGAACGGAAAAGCCAAAAGGCAACAAAAAATGTGTTTTCCCATCAAACTCCGGCTATGCATTCATTCCATTTTTTATCATTTGCGTTCCCTTTCTGAATCTTCCCAGCATCTGTCTCACCAGTGTCCTTGCTGACGCCCTCGGGTGAACCGGGCCATGTCAAACCTGAATCCATCAATCACTCAGCGCCCGTCGCAGAGACAAAGGGGTCGGCAGAGATGGAGGGATGAACGTAGGGCGAGGGGAGATGTGTAAGGTAAAGTACAGCCAGCAGTTCAGCCTTCTTGACTCCCTCCGTCCACCAGCCTTAAGAAACTCCCAACTCTTACGGAGTCTGGAGTGTCGGCTGTCAGGTCACAAAAGGCACTCACAACCGATTCTAATCAAAAGGCTCCCAGACCTAAACACATGTTTGAGGAGAGGAGAGGAAAGTCACAAAAGGAAAGGCAAAGTCAGGAGAATGAAGCGAAACTGGTGTGTGAAGAGGGCAGAACGAAAAAAAAGAGGAGTTTAAGAAAAGGCGATGAGAGCAGAAAAGAGGACAAGGAGGAGGAAATAAGATAGCGACAGAACAAAAGCAAAAAGACAAGAGGTGACAAAGCTATGGATGAGCCAGCAGGTATGTGTGTCCTGCAGAATGAAGTGCCCCTGTCACAGCCTTAACTTCCCCCATGGGCTGTCTCTGATTAATTGTCCATCCAGCTCCTGTGATAGCAACCGTTTTAACCAGGACTCCCGAGACACTCACCCGTGTCCCATCCTCCAACCAAACACACCTCTTTTTGCCACGAACCAGGCTGATGTCTGCCCCTCTTTTGGCTATAATTAGGAAATCCCCCCCCCCCCCCATTTCATATCCCTTGCTTTTTTTCTGTCGCTTTCGGCTGCTACAAATAACCTTACATCAGCACCCCTTTCACCTTGCCGTCGGGGGATAATGTCTCTCTATGGGAGAGAGGTTTTGGAACAAAAGCAGGAGGGCTGAAAACAGCATGATATGCAGTGTGTTCCCCCCTGTGTGTTTACACATGCTCTGGTGACTGGCTGAGATAAAGCACCCCTGTCGCAGGTAAACACTATAGCACAGCAAGGCAAAATGGCAAGGTTGACTTTAGACCTGCTTAGCACTTAGTCAGCTCCTCTACCATTTGTTACGGTCTCATATCATCACAAGCATGCGTTTTAACACACGTAAAATATCAAAACAGCTGCTAGTTTACACAAAAACCTAAAATAAATACTCCAAAGAACTTTTGAAGCAACAAAGAGAATGCAAAATTTTGGTAAAATTTGTAGTTTCTCTATTTCATGAGAGCTAAAGCTATCATTCATAGCCTAGTATTTTCTCCCTCTCTGCTGCAGAACCATAGCATCCAACTGGATGGCTATATAGCCAGCCCCCAAAAGCAGCCAAGGTCAATTGCCTTTCCTGCTCCTCTCATCTTGTGCTTTATGTACCTTCACATCCAGGGAAAAGAAGCTGCGCTATTTCTGCTCTGCTGCAAGGTGACTGCTGCTTTGCAGGAGCGACAGCCACACTTAATGCAGCTGCCTTGAAAGGAGCATTTCGTTGTAGTTTTTTTTTTTTACTTCCTAAAAATCTGCACACAAATGTGGGGAATGTTTTTTTTATTTTTTTTTTTTTTTTTGCTCTTTTTAAACTTGCATCTGGTGACTGGTCTTAATGTGTGTTTTTACAGAGTTGCTGATCAATACTAACACCTCAATGATCACACCAGCAAGCAGTGAGTAGCAAGTTTATGTGCTGTTTTTTGGAGCAAAATCAATATTCCTCTAAAAAAACCCTCTCAAACCAGCCTTGTGAACTCAACTGATCCTTTTAAGTTAAACAGTAATGCTAGTAGTCATTCTGTAGAGGGTAGCAAGCAGGAAGAGGAAAAACTATTATGGTAGCCTAAATGTTGGATATGTGAATGATTTGCGAGCATCAAAACTGAGAGAGTTTTTACTTTTCGAACTTTCTTTTTAAAGGGTTTTTAACAATTTAGGCTATTGCCTTCAAACTGGTTTCAGTGGTTCTTGAGCCAGAAACTTGCACTAAACAGTTTTGTGGTTTGGGTAGGAACACTAGTGGGAGGTCTCTACCTGCTTTACGGCAATTGCTGTTTACTGTGCCGGTCGCTAAAGGCTAGCAGTTAGCTTTTTCAGTTTGACAACCGTCAATAAAAAGCACAAGAAGAAATAGAAGAAGAATTTTGCTTTTCTTGTTGGCATCATGGCGGAGTCTGGAAGTGAAAGTAAGAGAGAAATGTCTTTGGAGGTAAAGCAAAGATCTAAAATCAGAGTGAACATCGGTGCGGCCTACACTCGTTTAAGCTGAAGGAGGCTACAAAGACATGGACTGATGGTGACCTGGCTTTGTTGCTAATGGACTTGTAAGTAATATTTTAGTCCAACAGTGTGGATCTTTTTATTTTAGCCCTTTTCATAAAACAACAGCGGCAATTTGCCGCAATGTCGAGGTAGCATCTGGGAGCATAAGGTCGTAGTGGTAATGTGCCACAATTGTGTCTTTTTCATAAAAGATTACGCGATGACGGTATACAGGAGGTACGGGCACTCGGCGCTGTTGTGGGCTTCAATGTATCTTGGCCATAACTTGCTTTTTATTGCGATCAAAGCAGCTCTCCTTAAGTTTTTTTTCACAAGCAGCTACAGGTGTCTGTCCTCCACCGTCCCTGTTAGCTGTCAGATGAGCTGCAGCTCTAACGGAGATAAGCTCCTGGCGCTCTGCATTGCTCTAGTTTATCATCTCAGCTGATTCTGTTTACAAAACAAAACTTATGCCTGTGTTTACTTTCATTTTCAATATAGTTCCCGGCCGGAGCTCGGCATTAATTCATCACGTGATAATGACACCACCCTCTGTTGCGCCAAGGCTTAATGTGCGTTTAAATGACCGACGAAGCTGCAATATTACCGCAATATTACTACCAAGCAGGCGGCACGAATGGCGCAAAGTTCCCACATTGCTTGCCGCCATAAAGCGTTCATAGCATGGTGTGTCTTATAAAAAGGGATTTTGTGACACATAGGGAGCATCACGCCAATCAACTTCTGCAACATGGGTCCACGGAAGAACGAAAAAATGTATGCAAGTCAATAGGGCTATAAAAGCTATTTTCTAATCCCATTTGTTATGTGCCATGAAGTTCACAGGTGATGTCCGTGAATTTTAAAGACACATCATGATGCCAAAGAAAGCACTTATTTTTCAAACGGGGGGGCGGGGCAAAAGTTATTTTAGGTTTTGTGTGAAAATACATCCAGGACTACAAATGCACATCACCAAATGTACGTCACTGAACCAGACACGGAGCAGAGCAAAATGGCTGTGAGTTTAGCGAGCTTCAAACCCGTCCTTCAGGAGAGAAAGAACCACCATAAGTCTGGCCATGTGGTAAGTAGCAGCTACGCTAGGGCAGAGAAGATTCTGTGGTGACGTCATATATGCAACGTGTCAACATCTGATTTGTAGTCACAGTAATTGCGAATTTTTACAAGCTGATAAATCTCAAAGTACGTGACAGGTGTGGTCGAAACACATAATTACTTTTCATTTAAATTGAACAACTTATGGCTCCCTATCGGTCTTTGTCAGACACGTGGTCTGCCTGTTAACCACACACCCCTGGCACCATATTGTGTGTATGTTGACTCGTGTTGCTACGGGAATCCGCAGCCGAAGTTGGATTTGCACACAAAACAGTCAAAAGAATAGATAAAAAGAAGAACGAACTCATCCCTTACAGGGATTAATTTGTGAAGGAGGCTAGGGATCGATATTTTGAGAAATGGTCTACAATCGACAATGTAGATCCTTATGAACTCCACATAAACAAATGGAGCTCAGATGTTTCATCACTGCCTCCAACTACCGCGTTGGATATCAAACTATCTGGTGTTCGGGATCAGCGCATACACGTGTCAGCAGTTTAAAAATTACAAATCACCTGAGGCATATGAACATTTTACACATGGCTGGGTACAAGATCTGCTAACATTTCGACCACAGGACTGCAAAAACTCGGTCGTCTCTGCCAAGGTGAGCATTTTCAGGGATCCTCTTTCACTCGAGACCAGAGTAGAGGAACCGAAAGTTGTACTGAAGTCATAGTAGGCAGCGCTACCTCAACATATTTTTACTCAAATGGCAGTAAAAAGAAGCCATCTCCAAAATTACTAAAGTAAGAGTAAAAAATTATTTGATAAAAAGGCTACTTGGGTGCCGAGTAAAATCTAATTTAACATTTTTAGAATTTTGTCATCAGACAAAATTAAACGGTTATGTGCAAATTTTTATATTTTTGAGACTAAATTGAAAGGAAAAAGACACTTAAATAACATAATTACACATTAACAATTTATAAGCATAATATAGACAAGCAAAACTCTTCTAATCATATGAGGAAACCTCTGTTTATACACCATACTCTCCCATCATGCAACGCGCCACAGCGCCCGATACGTCATCTGACAAAGACCGATCGTATCAGTTGGCTCGTGTTAGCGTTAGCTTGTTAGCGCTAGCTACAGCAGGGTTGTTTACGACAGTTGTAATTCCGGTTTCAACCAGTAGGGGAGGAGAAATGGGAAACTTATGAAGTGTTGCTTTAACTTTTTGTCTCTACAGGAAGTAAATTAACAAACACCCAAAAATATAGTGTCAAGTTTAAGGGACACTAGTCAGTTTTGGCTTGTTTTTAGCACCCCCTAGTGTTTGTTGGCGAAAGCGAATGTAAAACCTATCTCCTTGCTCTGCGTTTGTCTTTTTAACACCTTAATCTAACTGCTGAAATGTCTCCTCAGCCTTCATTAGTGTCTACAGGAGCGGTTCATCACTAAATCAAACAAATCAGCTGTGTTCATGAACTAAAACATGCAGGAAACATGCTGGAAGCAGACTGCAGCGCCAGGTATGTCAGCTCCATTTTTTTCTAACTCCCAACAGACCGGACCAGCACTCTGAAGTTGCAAGTGGAATATTCTGGCCACAAGAGGTGACAGGGCCTGGGTGGCCTTTCATTAACCCTGTAAACAGTAATTTTACCACATACTGGCTCAAGAAAATTATTTAGAAATATAACAAAAGTTGCAAAGTATCTCTTTAAATGCTTTCCACCTTTGTTGTGATGAAATTAGTGGAATTACACTTGAAAAACCTGAGATGAATTTTTTTTAGGGTTACTGCATTTTCCTTTATTAGAAACTACCACAATTTTAAAGGACTTTTTTTTTACATCTATAAGTGATAGCATGTTTGGTGCAGTCATTTTTCATCCTTGCATGTATAAACTTGTTTCTCAGCCAAGTCTGAAAATTTCCCCCTTTTTTTCCTCCCATCCTCACTCCCAGATGCCTCCTTACAGCTGCTATGACTGACTGCAAACTCATTTATTACAGGTCACAAACACCAAGTGCTTCATTTAAAAGGACATCCCACTCCACCCCACCTTCCAGCGAAAGTGAAAAATCGACCTGCAAGAATAGCATCCAGGGCACACTGCTCCATTAATCGGAGGCCAGCGGCACAAAAAAGGATGCCAACAGGGTATGAGCCTTGGGGGCATGAGCGGTAGTTCAGTGACATCTCTAATTCTTTCACCAATGGTGCACTTGTGTGCAAAGCATGAACTTGGAGGTTTCTGTCATAAATATTACAGTAAATAAAATCTAAATTTTAGATTTTCACTTTGCAAAAACTTACAGAAGTTACATTTATATCTAGTTTATTATTCCTTATTTCTAACCCCTATAATAACATTCAAAGTCTGTTTATTCAGGCGCACAAATGACCAAATCAAGATTTTACAAGAAGCTTGTGTTCTGCCGGTCATATCACTCAAATCTGCCTGTAATTACATCGTACATGCAGATTAGCTATGAATATTTTAGAGGGGGATTACTAAAAAAAGGAAAGAGATGGAGAAGTAAGGAGTTGAGAGAAATCAGACCTCTAACACACACCCACATGCAGAACGGCATGAAAAGCTCGTTTGAAGGTGGAGCCAGTCTTTCAAGCCCAAGTTGTCAGCCTATTATCATCCTTTCATATATTTGCCACCATTATTAACTGTGAGCGGGAATAGAAAAATAACACAAAAAGTGAGAATAAAACACATCACTCCAATATGTCAGACTGTCTCTTCAGAGAGAAAAAGAAGGAAAAAAGAAAAGCCCATGGCAGACTGACTCTTATCATCAAACTCTCGTTCTAAAAACGTGGCGGTAATGAGTGTGTCTTAGCAAAGATTAGCCATAATTTCCATTGTCATTTTAATGCTCCCACATAATGTGGAGGCTTACAAAGCCAAAGATGAAGGCAGAGGGTGGGCGGAGGAAGACGAACAAGCAGACACTGGAGCAGAGAGGGAGTCTCTGGAGCTTGGTTAGCCTGTCAGTCACCCTCTATCCCTCCAACCATGCATTCACGCGCACGCTGACGGACACAGCCACCACACAGGGAAACACACAGCATACGGACGTTTCCACACACACTTTGTCGCCGCATTTTGAAGCCCTCAAAATGCGATTGTCAAAAAGGGTCTGTGCCTGAAAGCCTCCTGCAGCCCTCCAGAAGGATAGACGGGCTTATTGTTAAAAGAGTAGCAGCAACAACAAAAGGGATCAAAAGCCTTGCAAAGTGACAGACATACATGGTGCGTTCAGACTCCAGACATCTATATTGTTTAGCGAAGTCAGGACTGAGGCTTCCAAGGGTCTGGGACATGCACATTTGTTTCTGCTTTAAAGTGAAAGCTCAGGGTGAAGGCAGCGAGCGTGTGTTTCTAAGCGTGTGGGAGTAAGTCTTTGCCAATGAGTGACTGGTGTCAAGTAGCGACAAATTCTTGTCATTTAATGAATATGTATTAAAAACAGTATCCCCAAATCAAGATTTCTGTCGCAAAGTAAAATTGTGTGTAAAAATTGCTAATTTCGTTGACGAAATATTTTTCCCCTCATTTTCATCATTTTGTGGACAAAAACAAAACAAACAAAAAAACATTTGGATAAAAACTAAAATGACTAAATTGATCAACATTTTTGTCAAAAGATGAGACAAAAATTGACAATGATAAAAAAATCCATTCAGAAGACAGGAAAGATGCGAGGAACGGACAAAAGAACCACTCAGCAGATGGAACAGGTGGGACAAGAAGAAAAAGAGCCAATCAGAGTCCGCCTTATTGAGAGGTGAAATGGAGCCCACCACTGTTTGACCAAGCTGACAGGACGAGAAAAGTTGAACAATTTATGTTAAAAAGAACAATTGAGAAACAAAGCCTTAAACACTAAAGAGTTTTTACCACTTTAAGCTATTGCTTTCTAACTGGTTTTAGTGGTTATTGAGCTTCTTCACATTGGACAGCACTATGTCGCCCTCTGCTGACCGGAAACTGCACTTAACAGTTTTGTGGTTAATGTAGGAGCACTAGTGGGAACTCTACCTGCTTTATGACAGTAGCTGTTTACAGTGCCGGCAGCAAAGGCTAGCAGTTAGCTTTTTCAGTTCGACAGCCGTCAATAAAAAACACAAGAAGAAAAAGAATTTTACGTTTTTTGTTGGCATCATGGTGGAGCCTGGAAGTAAAAGTAAGAGGGTAATATCTTTGGAGGTGAAGCAAAGAGCTAAAACCAGAGTGAACATCAGCGCGGCCTTAACTAGTCTGGAAGGAGGCTATGAAATTATGGACTGATGGTGACCTGGCTTTGTTGTTACTAGACTTGTAATTATATTTTTTTGTCCAACATTGTGGATCTTTTTACTTTGTGGCTTATTTAGTATCAGTTGGCTTGTGTTAGCGTTAGCTCGTTGTTAGCGCTCACAACAGCAGGCTGTGGCAGGGTTTTACGACAGCTGTAATTCTGCTTTTAACCAGTAGGAGGGAGAAGCGGGAAAATTATTAAGAGTTGCTTTAAAGGTGACGACCAGAAAAGTATTTGCCAGGTGAGTATGATAGCCATGTCACCTTCTTCATGTTAGATACGGGCAATTTATGAGCATTAATTTACCTTTTTTAATTTAGTCGACTAAAATAAGACTAAAATTTAAACAAATTGGATAACGACATCTTTATTAAAATTGAAAAGACTAATACTAAATTAACGCTGAATTTTAGAAAAGGTCAACATGACACGGAATTGTGAAAACATATAAGTTAAAGTGCATGATGATTTTCACCATGCATTCCTCTGTGCATTGTATTCTGGGTGCTGGGGGGGGGGGGGGGGGGGGGGGGGGGTCCTACTACAAATCAAAGACTTTTTTAGTCAAATTCTCATTCTATGTGCCTCGTCTCTACTTTCCCAGAATGCACTGCCGTTTTGACACAGCAGAACGTAGCATCACTGCAAACGTGACCCGCTGCCGCATGATTATTTTTGAATGAAACATGACATCCAACAGGAATGAAAACTTGCACAACCAGAAGTAATAAAAGGTTTATTCTAAAGACAAAAAAAATAGGAACGACATTCATCCCGAGTACGCAGCAGAACTTTATCTTTTTTTTTTCTCTTTAGGAATAACTGACAGAGTCTTTGTTAAAATAACTCCCTCGCCACAATAGCAGACATGAACCTTGCAGCAACAGCAGTTCCAGGGAGACAAATCCTATGAAAAGATCTCTGAATGACACACGCCTTCATCGTGCATGACACTTCATCACTTGGCCTTTCTTCTCGGAGTGTTGTTTGTGTTCGTTGTATTGCATCACACTTAAGACGTCTAAACGCTAACAGAAACAAAACACTGTCCTTTTTCAAGCTCTTTCTGGTGGTCAAGAGCACATTCACCAACCTAATTAAACTGCAGCGGATTGATTTCCCTGCAAACTAGGACTTAGCCTCTAATCTGTTCTAACTAGAGGTGGAATAAAAAGATATGAAGCAGTTGCTAACTGCGTTTGTGCATATGTGTGTTTGCTGCACTACCTTGTTAATGAAGGACTCTGGTGTTCCAGCACTCAGGGCCTGTGCTGCAAAAAGGTTGGCTGCACTTCCATTTTTTGTTCTGCCTCTTTTCTTTTTTAGTTTTTCCTCCTCGCTCTCCAAAGCAAAAATAAACGCTTGCTCGATTTCCAGCAAACCAAAAGAGAAGCAGACGAATAACCAGGAAATAAACAGGCCGTTTCTAATACACCTTATCAAATCCGAGGTAATTTAGTTGTGTGTAAACCACACTTGGAACGCGAAATTTGCATTTTTAAATTCATACGTGATAAACAGCTGGCTCAATTAAACACGTAGCAATCCGGTTGTGACGTCTCCGCGGTGACAATGACACATGGCGAAACACATGAACACGTGTGGCGCATCTATGACTGCGTATGATAAATGAGGGTGCAGGAGTTTGGAAAGGTCATGGAGGATATGATCCATGTCTGCAAACGGGCCGGTTATGAGCACATCAACAAGTCAAACTGGAAATTTTGTTTTCAGACGGAAAAAGACTCAAAGTGATAATAATGCATTTCATAGAACATGAGGAACTAATAAGTCCAGAATGATGCAAAAACAATGTATTTGTTTTGCTAAGAGAATCTTTAATGATGCTACATTGTCACTTTTTATATACGACTCAATGCAGCAGCTCAGATTTTGAAACAACTACATAGTTCTCACAAAACTCACACTGCAAACAAAGAAAGCTCACTTGTTTTTTTATCATTTATCTACAGAGTGAAACCCCCAGGAGAAACAAACAACAAATTATAGTCCATCTTTGTTTTCCAAGCTTTGTTAGACAGAGGAAAAGCCAACAAACACTCACCAGAGACACAGACAATAATCTAAAGATTTATAAGTAATAGCTTCTTACATCTGTTTTATTTACTGTAGGAATTTAGCTGTTTATACAAGCCGTGAAGAAAGAGTTGAGATTAAATTAAGCAGAACTCTCTTTATAGTGGATCGATGGCTAAATGTTGCTTTTCATCTCTAACCCAGATGGAGGCAGAGGGGACAAAAGGTTCAGATTCCTTTTTTTTCCCAATAAATGGAAGTGAATCACCACCTAATCAAAGACTTCCTTTCTTCTAATATAAAGCCTGGTGTCGGCGCAGGGTCAAAGCTCCTTTAACAGGCAATAGCAGATATGACTGTGAGAGGGCTTTGTGACACAGAGGAACAGTGTAGGCTGCTAAACGTGTCACCATCCTTTCCCTGTGCTTCAGCTGGTAAAGAAAAATACACACGACACAGAGAAGTCCACAAAAAAGTCTCTTGGTCTTTGTTGGAAAAGCACGAAAAATTGAGAAAAAGGGAAAGAGGACAAAAAACTCTTTTTTTTTCTCCATTCTGCTGCACTCAACCCTTGTAAACATTTTGAGTTACTAGGAACTCGCATCACACCGGAACGGCCCTGTCGATTTCAGCCCAATAAACTGCGAGTGCAACCGTGAGATAAAGGGGTGAAACAGGCGGAATACCCTTTAATACGTCCTCGTTTTGAGACACACCGAAGTCAAAAGCAGTGAAATGGAACAAGTCGAAGATGAAAGTGATACTAATTATTATTTTTTATAATGTGGATGCACTCCTCCTTCACACACATTCTATCAATATTTTCATATTGCCAGATCGTTTTTGAGCGTGGCCATATGGTTGAGTACTGACAGCTGTATGCATCCCTGAGCTCATCCAGCTTCAGTCAAATGAAGACGAGTGTGCAGTGCAGGGACTTTTTGCAGTTCCTGCTTTTGTCAAGTTTACGGAGCAAATTAAATATTTGTAAAGAGTTTTTTGACACAAGAAAGGCTGGAAAAGTGTAAAAGTTGAAGGATTGTGTTTTAATTGAGTCTTATGAGTCATTAGAAGACACAAAGCAAAATAAAAGTGTGGAAGAAGGTGAATGAGCATCGTGTATTTACGTGGTAACGTGTTCACGCGCTCACACACACAGGAAGGATAGTGTCTTTTTCTTTTTTACTGACAGAAGTTAATCCCTGTTTATGCCATTTCTCACACTCGTATTTGTATAATCCGCTCTTTTTTGCGTTTCTCTGCAGCTTTCTTTTGTGCAGCTTTTTTTTCTTGCACATGCATTTCCATAATTTGGAGCTTTACTGGTGAAGAAAAGTCCAGTTTTTCTTTTAAAGTGAATTATTGTCTCATTTATTCTGATCCTGGTTAAAAAAAAGTCTAAGATTTTCAGTAATTTATTATACCATTACTCTGTGTGTGTGTGTGTGTGTGTGTGTGCATGCATTTGAATGCATGTGTGTGTGTGTGTGTTTGTGTGCATGCATGTGTGTGTGCGCGCACGTGTGCATGTGCATGCATATGTGTGTGTGCATGCACAAGTGTGTGTATGTGTGTGCATGCACAACTGTGTGTGTGTATGTGTGTGTGCATGCACATAAGTGTGTGTCTATGTGTGTCCGCATGCATGTGTGCTTGCGTGCGTGCATGCACATGTGAGTATGTGTGTGTGCATGCATGTGCGTGTGCTTGCTGCTTAGCTGCCTCTTAACCTTTTCTTGACCCATCTTGTTCATATCTCCAAAAAAGTCCAACTCAGTTTTATCGCAATTTCTTGCAAGTAACATGATATTTTTTCTTTTCTAGAAGATAAACTGTAACATCTGCAAATGTTTAAAATCTTTTACACTAATCTATAAAAACAAAATCATAACTCAACACACTTGTGTTCTCTTCTAAGCACATAAATAATAAACTCAACTCAATATTCTGACACAATAGAATGAAAGTCTTGTTTTCCTTTGCATGGTGTGTTTGTGGTCCCATTTCTGCAATTCAGTAAAAAGTTGAATAAAATCAAATAAAAATGGTTTCAAAATGAGGAGAATGGGGAAAATCGGTGCCTGATCATTGAAACTCGTGGGATTAACGGTCAATCTTAGTCCTGCATGAAGATGATTGTGCCCAATGATGATGATGAGGGTTTAAGCTCCTTCATGTTTTTCAGGAACACATCTGAGTGCACCTATGCCGCCCTGTGCGTAAAGAGCGTCACTGCACTGTACAAACAGTAGCGCCACTGTCAGTGTGAACGCTCTGCGCTGCAGCACGCACGATCCCTCAGGTGATCAGTGAAAACTTAGTGATATGCATGACATCCTTTCTTGATCAATTCATGCATTTACAAGGATGATCATCAATAATGTCTCAGTTTTCACGACAGAGTTCCAGACAACTGAGCCAACACAGGAGGAAGTTTTTAACAGAAGAGTGTCCTTGGAGCCAGCCTGCTGTCCAACCAACTCCAGCGTGTTAATTAAAAAAAGAACCACTGTGCCACGGCTTTTTATCCCAAATAAATTAGGAGCAGAGTTCTGGGCAACTTTCAACACAGTTGCGCATTTGACAGCTTGTTTATCCACAGGAGCAGCCTCTCTAAAAGCAAGTTCTTTGTGTTTGTGTAGCCGACGCGTGTTAAGGACACCAAATGCTCTCCTTTATCAACAGAGTCGCTTTGTGAAACAAGACGACAGAGGAAGTCGTTCGCCGTGTTTCCTACGGCTCCTCAGATCTAGCTCGCTGCCACAACCTGCCATCTGCTCCAGCAGCGCAGGGATTTCTTTCTTATTTGAGCCAAACCTTCAACATTAGAAGCCGAGGGTCAGTAGAGCTAACGAAACGAACGCTTTCAGGTCTTCTGACCCCCAACAGAGCTGTCTGATGCGTAACTAGGAGTAGTATTGATAAAAAGTGCGCTCGGTGGTTGGTTGCGCTGCGCTCCGCGCGCACTTAGCTCCACGGATACACAGGGGGCCGGCACTTGGCTTTTACTCACCTGATTGCGAACAGCTGAACCCAAACAGGAGGCTGGTCAGGAGGAGGCAGAGGCAGCACAGGGTAGTCGTTGGTTTCATTGTTGTGCTTGAGAGGTATCTCCTTTAAATTCACATGTCCAGCGACGTATTCTTCCCCAACAGCCAGAAAGGATGGAGCGTTTGCGCCCGACGAGCCCTCAGCCTGCGAGTTTGGGGACTTTGGCTGCTTCTGAACAAGTTTAGTTTGTCCAACTGTTCTTGGTGTCGCCTCTCAGCCCCTTCAGGCGTAATTAGTGACTGACGTGAAGGCAGAGACACTCTGGTATTAATTTCCAACTCACGCGCTGAAAGCTTCCCTAAATTGGGTGAAGCACAGTACTCATGCCATTACTCCCCGACTTAGACACAATGTGCAGCTGCAGACTCGCGTTGCTCAGACACACCTCCGGCTCCCCTGAAGCCCTCCTACCAGCGCTGTGATTGGAGCAGGGGCGCGACG
>SSNS01000095.1:1819892-1827897 GCA_006937985.1 Aphyosemion australe
GTTTTGTTGTGTCGCCGTCATTTTTGAAAATCTCATGCAGGAGCATCATCTGAAAATTATATTTATAAATCTTAAAAGAACAAAGTTTACATTTAAATGCATTTGAAACTAAGTTAGCTTTATATTGGCTGCAGGAAGAGGGTTCCCTCCCTCCTGCGTCTGAGCAACAGCCTCATAAACATTACTCTCTTACAGCGGCTGGAAGGTCACTCCTCCCCAGAGATGATGGAGTACTTTTCTGTACACTAACAGGGAGTTATCCTCCTCACCCACCCACCCACACCCACCTGTCCTAATGCTGGTTCTCAAACCGAGCCTCTGAGTCAAACTTCCACGTCTACCCAACACTTTTGCAAAATAAGCTGCAGTCAAAGTCAAAGCACTATCATTGGCTTTGATATGAATAGTGCACTGAACTGTGAGGGGCACTTCTTGAGCCCCTGCTGCAGTGTTGACCCTTAACCAGTGGGGGGCAGTCCAGTTCTCCTCACTTAGGTCACAGGACCAGCGAGTGGCACAGTGGGTGGGGGGCAGGGAGGTGGGCAAGCCAACCTGCCACCAGCTAGTTTCCTGTCTCTCACTTTGACATTGCTCTCCCATCACACGGACGCTTTATTAAATATCTCTCAGCAGAAATGAGCTTTTAATATCAGTGACACCACAAATGTATTAAGAAATATGGAAAAATGAGATCTGGCAGCAGGTTATGAAGAGAAGCTTCAGTCTAAATATGCCCCAAATGGCTACCGTTTATCTCTTTTAAAACCAAAAATGCAATTTAGCAACACTGTGTGTTTTCATTATGCATTAAGGAGGCACCCTCTGACAGTGTCGAACTAATGCTGTCAATTAGGTATTTTATTCCAGGGATTATGAGATGGAATAAGAAGGGGTTTCATGTGTTCTAGCCGTTCCCCAGCGCCTGTTGTACAGCTAATCTAATACATAACCCCCTGATTTGTTTAATAGATGAGACTTTGCTGCTGCAAGAAGCACGCCAATAAAAGCCAGGCCCTCCAGAGGCTATTGTGCCTCATAATGATGCCAGACACACAATATGAGCATTATGAAGCAATTTTTTATCATGCGGCACATTGTTTTGCTCCGGTGGTGCCGTGCAAGTAAAGGCAATCTCTCCCTGCAGCAGAACACTTCTCCCGCACACTTAGATAAACCTTCAGTATGATAAACTGTCCCAGCCACATGTTGCAGAGAGGAAAAGAAGCCTATAGGAGAGGAGTGCATACCCAATGATGCTAGTGATTGGCTCTTCATTAGCTTTAAATGAGGGGGTTTGTGTCGTTTTATGAGTAACTGCAGATAAGAAATTACGTGTGTGTTTGCAAGTTTTAATTAGCAATACTAAATATTTATAGTGTTGCAGAAAACTGTTCTTAAAGGGGACATATTATGTAAAACTCACGTTTTGCATCGTTTCGTGCTGCCATGTGGGTCTCTACTGCCTCTATAAACATTCTAAACATGAAAAAATCTATCTATCTGTTTTCTGTCAGTGTTTTGTCATAGCAATTATGTGCCTAAAACAAGCCGTTTCAAAAAGTCCCCGTTTGTGATGTCACAAGCGGGGAAATTAGAATAGAACCATCTCTCACATGGAAGAGAGAGCAGCTGGAGGAGCAGCGGCTCTACTCTGAGCCCCTCCTACATATTGGAGCTTCTCAGCTTATAGCAGCTTGAGCGGGGGATGGGTGGGCGTGGCCAGCTCCAGCTTTTTTTCTTAAAGTGACAGAGCCCTGAAACGGCTCATTCTGGAAAATACTGAAAATTTCAAGAATAAAACTACTGAAATTGCTTCATGCGACTGTGATTTTTCTGCAAAGAACTTCATGAGCATGTTTGGTATAAACTATTATAACTCAAGAAAAACAAAGTCATAACATGTGACCTTTGAAATAAAGTCTCAGATTTGAAAAGCAATCCTCAATACTAAATTGCTCAATGATAAACCTTAAAAAAAAGACATGCATTTTTTTTTATCACATTCTTACAAAAGAACAATGAAAGAATGACGGCAGATATTGTAGCGGCAGGTTGTCTTCTTGTCTGTGAGTCTTATTTCCCCCCTAAACAACACAACAGAAATACGTAGTTAAAAGGCTTCTCAAAAAGCAATGAGAAGAAAGAACTTCTCAGGAAAACAAAATAAAAACACAACTGAGAAGCATTTGTTATTTCAGAAAAAAAAAATGGGACTTGTTTTAATAGATAGCACTGAAGTTGTCTGGGGAATGAAAAAGCTAAAAGACAACACCTCAGAGTGTTTCAGACTTCTTATACACTGCTGGAATACCAAATCAATTTCAGGGTGGCCACCTGCATTAATCGCTGTGAACACAGTTCAATGAAAACATAGTTTTACCTCCCTCCTGCTAGAGTCAAAGCCTCCCTATTTAAAACATGCACTCATGAAAATAATGGCTTTGGATCAGATGTGAGGGCTGGACAGATTCCTGTTCCATAATCACAAGGACAAACAGAAATAATGAGAATTTTTTCAACATAGATCGCCATCGATTATGTCAGTTGACATTTCAGGCTGCGGGGCTGTTCTCAAGTCTCACAAGATAAACAGGAATGACGCATCATTTGACATGTTGACTGATAAAAATTCAATCAGCAGCCACCCCCACCGTCCTGTTCCTCTCGGTGATTACTCATTCCTAATGGACACTTTGCTTTTCCAAAAGATGAAGTCTGAAGTTTAAAGAGTCTCAACTTAAAAAGATTTGAATGTTCCAGTGCCTGAATCTGATTAAACATTTAAATATCTTAAAAAAGACCAACTTTGGACCAAGATATTTCAAAATCAAAGTATCGTTTGCCTCAAA
This sequence comes from Aphyosemion australe, assembly GCA_006937985.1. Classification (NCBI taxonomy): domain Eukaryota; kingdom Metazoa; phylum Chordata; class Actinopteri; order Cyprinodontiformes; family Nothobranchiidae; genus Aphyosemion; species Aphyosemion australe. The sequence continues at coordinate 1,822,742 of SSNS01000095.1, forward strand.
GTCTTCCTTATTATTATTATTATTATTATTAGTTTTAAATGGTCATTTTATTTTTGCATTTATTGAAAAATCTTGTAGAACCAGGGTTGGATTTCTTTTTGGTAAAACCAGTTGTGGGTTTCATTTGAATTTTTACAGTTCTATTGCATTTTCTAATACTTTGCAGGTTAAAAACAGCATGTTTCACACATGCATAATGTACTTTTTTGTTTTTAAAAGCTATTAGTTGCTTTTTTTAATAAAAAAAATTCTGAAACTGAAAGTTTCATTTCTTGGGACCAAAGAGGACTTTGGGTTCTTGCCTCAAAATACGGTTTCTGATCAAATAAGGCCTGTTCTTTAGTATTTAGATGGACTGGATTTTGATAATATATATATATATATATATATATATATATATATATATATATATATATATATATATATATATATATATATATATATATATATATATAAAATTCATGCATTTTAAAGGTTTATCTTTTAGTTTGTGAGGTTTGAACAAATCTCTAAGGGTTCGAGGTTGTACAAATTTCACACCAAAGAAGAATAAAAGCTCAATTCTCAGGAGGATAATATTTTTACACAAATGTTACATAATAATGCTACTTTGTGCGTTATTAAGCATTAATAAAGTATTAAATAAAGTGTTAACAACTGATTAATATTATGGTTAATATTAAGTATTGCATAAGCAGACCCTTAGCATTAATAAAGGGACCCTTATTTTAAAGTGTTACAGATACATTTCATTTCATTTGGAACGTTATAAAAATGATCATAACAAGGACTGCCTGGGTGCTTCTCGTTCCTCCTCTTGGTGCCATGTGGTGGTGCCCGGGCTGAAATTAGATTTTAAAAAATATGTTTATTTCAGGCTTTAAAGGGTTAAAATTGAGTCCAACAGAAGGTTGTGAAAGACAGGGAGAATGGTGACATTAGAAAATTTAGTTATTAATCATTTCAGAGAAGATTTTATATGTAATGACACATAAACTGATGAACATATCACAAAACCACAAACATCTGATATATAGTTTCTGTTAGGATCACGACTTTCAAACTGAAAAACAGGTTCAGGGATGAAAAATAATAAGAAAAACACAAAATCTTATGCCTCTTTTGTTTTTGTTGTACATTGTTGATGCACACCTTGCTAGGTTATCATAGGCTCAATACATAGCACGCTCAATAATGAATACAATCTGATCAGACTTGAATTTTTTTCTTTTCCAAAACGATTCTGTACTATAAAGCTCATTTTTGACCTAATGTCAAATATGCATCAAAATAAAAACAACTCAGAACCAAATTCCTCTTACTGATGGAGTACTTTATGGTTCCGTCTAACTTCTGAGCAGTTATTTATGAACACACTTCCTAGTTCTGAGATTGCAAAGCCTCTCTTGAGCCAGTCGGTGCAAAAACAAACACTAAATCTACAAAATGATGTCAAGGATTTCTGTGCGGTGGAAAAATGGCGGCGCATGTTCGTCAGTAAAAATAAATCCCAGAGAGCCTCTTTTCCTCTGCAATTTGTTCACACTGCTGCTCTCCTGAGAAAGAGCTGCATTAGAGATTATTGGCTTTGTGGGGGACTTGTGTTCGCCCATTCAAATGAAAAAGAAACTCACCACTAATGATACTCCTCTGATTATGTACACTCACAGCCATTCCACTCCACATTTTTCCCCGTCGTCAGAGTCGTATCGTGGCTAAAGAGTCATCTGAAGGTCTGACTGGGTCTGCGTGAGCTCGACTCAGTGAGCAATCGGCAGCGTTGGCGCATTACACACACACGATTACGTGGCCATTTCCTCAGTGAATGAGTCTCATCAGAAGTCAGTGAAGAATCCACTGAGTGTGTAATTGTTTCCCATTAGGGGAAATGTTGACTGCCATTGAGTCGCATCTTACTGCAGAGTTTGCTGACGAATGCTCTCTGTCCACTGAGTGAAGCGGGCTAATTCAGCTGTGAGTGGTGATGGAATTACTCAGATTCCCCAAACCATCAGATCGGTGAGGGGCCGTGCTAAATTATTTCACTTTATTTTTACTGCAATGCAGGAAGGAAAAGGATAAAAAAGAAAAAAGCTCACATTTGGTGATTTTCTAAAACATTCTGACTTACATCAGCCATCAGAAACTTGGATGAATGCTTAAATCTGATGTTTCACTGATCCTTTCTGTAAGGTATCCTGTTCAAATATACTCCTGAGTGTGCATATCTACACTTTCTCACACACTCACACCAGTCACTGATGAATAATCGTTGCCACGCGCCCTTGGGAAGGTGTAAATTGGATTGCTTATGCAGCAAAGTGCAGGGCAGTCAGAGGTTTAAATGAGGCTAACTGTTAGACCTGGACTTAAAGCAGAGGGACAACTTTTCTCAAGTTATTAATGCTGCTCTAAATGAGCTCTGCTGTTGTGCTAATGGGATGGAAGCAATGGCATCAAGGTTCTTGTTACGATGCTACCATCTACAGGATGGAGAGGTTAGAGCAGCGGTGTCTCAACTTTTCAAGACTAGAGCCAAAACCATCAAGTTGAAGTTTTCCAGGACTCAAAATGGGATTCTTTTAATTCAAATAATTAAAAAATCATTTAATGGTGAACGTTTTCTCATACATCGGCCTCCTATTAGTACAAAATCAGTCTAAAATGTGATGTGCCAATCAATATCAACAGTCTGCTAAAGAGATGAAATTCAATCATTGTGGGATCGTTTGCACTACCGTCGAAACATCTCAGCCAGGTCATGTTTGTAAATGAGAACACGTTCTCAAACATTTTAGCTGGAAAATAAAAGTTAAAAATGCAGCTGAGTAGTGCACAAAATAACCGACCGCAATTCTGACATGTATGGTGTAGAGCAGGGGTGTCCAGTCCTGGTCCTGGAGGGCCGGTATCTAGCATGTTTTAGTCTGTTTCAACACACCTGATTTCAGTTAGCAGGTAACTACCAGGCTTTGGCAGAGCTTGATGAGCATTTTCTAAAAACAAGGTGGTGTGGACGCTATTTTTGGGGAGGGCAGATGTTCGTTTTTCGAAAAGCCTGGCTACGTGTGGACAGGGTCTGATGCTGCGTTCACACCGGCCATAAAGTATACTTTTTACTTTTCAAGCTTTGACGCAAGCGTCAAAGCTTGCAACGCTTGCAACGCAAACGTCAAGCAAGTTCAGCTACCTTAACTTTCAGCGTCGCTTTACAAGCATCAACCAATCAGAGCGCGAGTTGATATGTCACAGCAGAGCGAGGGAAGAAGGCGAATTCATTCAGCTATGGAGGACAAACTGATCGTAGCTGTTTGTAACCAGCGTGAACTGTATGACCCGACCTGCTACGCCTACCGAGATCGGAATAAAAAGGACCTTGCTTGGAGGAAGGTTGCTGGAGAACTCGGCGTGTCGGGTGAGTGTTTTTTCAACGTTTATGCCGCCATTGTCTCGATAGGATCCGCCATTGTTACAAACATCTGGCAACAGAGAGCCGCGCATGCGCTCTTTCCTCCCTTCCCTTCCCTTCCCCTCCCCGAACGCAAGCTGCGTCAACGCATGCTGCGTCAATGTCAAAAATATATAGGCGTCAAAAACGGCATGAAGTATGCGTTGTTTGACGCATACTTTATGGCCGGTGTGAATGCACCAATAGACTGAGAGACCATCTAAAGGCTCAGGAACCCTTTGCAGGTGTTTGGATTCATTAACTGATTAGAGTGTGACACTTTGAGTCTAGAATATTGAAACTTTTCACAATATTCTAATTATCTGAGATTTTGAATTTGGAGTTTTAATACACTGTAAGCCAAAATCATCACGATTATAGCACATAAAGTTTTTAAATATGTCTTTGCATTTATTAGTTTCACCTTTTTAGCTGAATTATTGAAACAAATGAACTTTTGCACCATATTCTAATTCTTCATGTTTCACCTATTAGTGCAAATCAAAAAAATATTTTAAAAGCAAATTAAAACAGGATTAAAACAAACTCATCAGTTAAAATAATCCAATAAAAAAACTATAGTATGTTTTTTTTATCATTTTTATGCAACTTTCCTCCAACCTGTTGAATTATCTCTCCTGATTTCTCGTTTTTATTTTTGTCTTTCAGTGCATTCACAGTCAGATTATATGTTTCTGTGTTGCATTCAACATAGGAATAAGAATAATAAGAATAAGAGTTGATGATCAACATAAAGCATACAGAACATGTTACTGGATAAAAAATAATAAAAACTATTTTATTGATAACAGATTGTTTCTATTGCTTCAGTGCATCTCTCTAATCAGAATCATTTCCACAACAGCTATTGCATTTCCCAAAACAATTAGAACAAAATGCAAAACCTGCAAATGTTTTACTCGCTCACAAATGAAAGATCATTCCTCAAAAACAAGTATTCCTATGAATGAATGAGTCAGTGTCATCAAAAATGAAAATTAGGACAGCTCACTCTGCAAATGTCCTTCAAAGCAAAAAGCCAAATGTTGTTGACATAAACGCTCAAGACAACACTAAACAATATTTGCACAACCATTTGAATTAAGTTAAGGTAAATATTGCTGCATTTAGTAACGTAACAAGACACTGCACTCTTTGCAATTCTAATTTGTTCAAATCATTGTGCAAAAGCAAAGTACTAATTTACAGCAAACACAAGAAACATAGTTTGATTATAGCTGTGCACAACCGTAAACAATATTGACACACACATTGGAACTGAACTGTGCCATCAATATCACCTGAGAGGATTTTTTTTTATTTGGAAGCTATTATCTGGATAAATGAAAAAAATGCATAAAATTGACAGATTAGGACAAGTTTAACATTTTGCATGTATTAACTCAAGCAAAGAATTGAGGCCTATTAAGTGTACATGGATTAATTACTCATTATTCATAAGTATATTTGATTTTTACTGACATGACAGGTGTTGGTTATCAAATTAGAATATCATGACAAAGTTGATTTATTTCAGTAATTCCATTCAAAAAGTGAAACTTGTATATTAGATTTATTCATTACAAATGTTCATTTCTATTATTTTGATGATTCTAACTGACAACCAATGAGAATCCCAAATTCAGTATCTCAGAATATTAGAATATTATGAAAAGGTTCAATATTGAAGACACCTGGTGCCACACTC
>SSNS01000095.1:1828015-1838188 GCA_006937985.1 Aphyosemion australe
TAATCAGCTAATTAACTCAAAACACCGGCAGAAGCCTTTAAATGGTCTCTCAGTCTAGTTCTGTAGGCTACACAATCATTGGGAAGACTGCTGACTTGACAGTCGTCCAAAAGACGACCATTGACACCTTGCACAAGGAAGGCAAGACAAAAGGTCATCGCTAAAGAGACTGGCTGTTCACAGAGCTCTGTGTCCAAGCACATTAATAGAGAGGTGAAGGGAAGGACAAGATGTGGTAGAAAAAAGTGTCCAAGCAACAGAGATAACCACACCCTGGAGAGGATTGTGAAACAAAACCCATTCAAAAATGTGGAGGAGATTCACAAAGAGTGGACTGCAGCTGGAGTCAGTGCTTCAAGAACCACCACGCACAGACGTATGCAAGACATGGTTTCAGCTGTCGCATTCCTTGTGTCAAGCCACCCTTGATATAAGTAAATTTTGCATTTCTTTTTGAAATCAAGGTCCCAGAATCTGGGGGAAGAGAGGAGAGGCACAGAGTCCACGTTGCTTGAGGTTCAGTGTAAAGTTTCCTCAGTCAGTGATGGTTTGTGGTTCATTGTGTTTTCTGAGGTCCAAGGTCAACGCAGCCGTCTACCAGGAAGTTTTAGAGCACTTCATGCTTCCTGCTGCTGACCAACTTTATGGAGATGCAGATTTCATTTTCCAACAGGACTTGGCACCTGCACACAGTGCCAAAGCTACCAGTACCTGGTTTAAGGACCATGGTATCCCTGTTCTTGGTTGGCCAGCAAACTCACCTGACCTTAACCCCATAGAACATCTATGGTAAGATTCAATACGCCAGAGCCAACAATTCAGAAGAGCTGAAGGCCACTATCAGAGCAACATGGGCTCTCATAACACCTGAGCAGTGCCACAGACTGATTGACTCCATGCCACGCCGCATTTCTGCAGTAATCCAGGCCAAAGGAGCCCCAACTAAATACTGAGTGCTGTTCATGCTCATACCTGTCATGGTCATACTTTGCAGTTGGCAAATGATATAATACAGAAAACAAAATGTATGGAAGTAATTGATGCATGTCCCAAAGCTTTTGTAATTTTTGTAGAAATGAGAATCTGCTACTATGACAAATGACAAACTGCTGCGTAGGTGTAGCCAACAGTTAAGAGAAATTTATCTCCCTTCTGAAAAATGCACCAAAGCAAATGAGACAAAGTTCCAGTGTGTTTGTTAGCAGTGAGTCGCCACTAGATGGCAGTAAAGGAAAGGGTCTGAACAGGAGTGGAAAAAACAGAAGGCCCTGCTCATGTGTTTATTATAAATTTGTTATTATGAACAGATGTTCAATTTAGCTCCAATTTTAAATCAAGTTTTTCTTAGCTGTTTAGGTGAAAAGTGTTAAATTTAAGTGTTTGAGTATGTTCAAACATAAGAGATGTGACTCAAATGGAAGACTCCAGAACCATTTTTTCATCTAAATCCATATTATATGAGAAATATGAGGAACTCCATTTTAATTCATCCATCCATCCATCTTCTGTAGCCAGTTATCTGAGTGGGGTCGTGGGGGGCTGGTGCCAATCTCCAGCAGACATTGGGCAAGCAGGCGGGGTACACCCTGGACAGGTTGCCAGTCCATCGCAGGACACACAGGACAAACAACCACACACACACACCTAAGGACAATTTAAACAGACCAATCAACCGGACAGTCATGTTTTTGGACTGTGGGGGGAAGCCGGAGTACCCGGAGAGAGCCCACGCGTGCACAGGGAGAACATGCAAACTCCATGCAGAAGGACCCCAGGCCGGGATGTGAACCCAGAACCTTCTTGCTGCAAGGCAACTGCGCTAACCACTGTGCCACTGTGCAGCCCCATTTTAATTCAATGTAAATGAATTATCAAGATAAAATATCCACATCCTGAACTCACTGAGGTAAAAACATGTGGTTGAACTAGAACATGTTCCACTAAAGTCTTTTTTTCTCTACAGGCACTAGTACAGCTTCAAAGTGTGTCAGTCTTTCCGTCTCCTCCACTCTCCTCTTGACCCAAGAATGTGCAACCACAAAAGTGCTGACTTTAAAAAAAAGTGATGTGAAGAGTGCCAGAAGTTTTTTGCACCGATTGTTCCATTTCTTAGTCTTTTTTTTCCTCTTACTTTGCTCTATTTGACAAAGTAGCTCTTAATGTTCTTAATTTGAAATATTCAGGTTTGACTGAATTCATTCTTGGACCATGTACTAACTTTATCCCCCCCAAAATGTAATGTATATATAAGTGTATATATATATATATATATATATATATATATATATATATATATGTATATATATATGTATATATATATGTATATATATACACTTTAATAAAATTTTATATATGTATAAAAAAAATTATATTTAAAATTTTTTATACCATTTTTATACATTTATACATACATTTTGAAATAAAATTTTATACACATAAATTTTTTTATAAAATTATATATATATAAATACTTAATACATTTTTTATACATATATATACATGTATATACAACATTTTTTTAAGAAAAAACAATTTTTTTTCTTTAAAAAATTCTCTCGTCCCCTGTAGTGAAACTACACACAAACTGTAAGACTAAAAACATGAAATGTCAATATTTCAGTTTGACTAACCAGCAGTGTCCCTCATCTCTTCTGAGAAGTACAGTAAAGCCAAACAACTTCAATTTTCTGGCAACTTCTCAGCTTTTTTGCTTAGAAACATCATTGTGTGATCCAGAATGTTGATATGTCACAAGTTATCTACAAAGCAGAACATAAAAGGACCAAAAATCATCATTTGATTTCATTCTGAGTGTTTCTAAAGTGCTGAAATGATCATTTAATCATAAATGTTACAAGCTCAACAAAAGTAAAAAATAAAAAAGGGTGCAGGCATGTTTCCACTCCAGCCATCAGCAGCAGGAGATGTGATGGAGGACCAACTAAGGCTGACATGTTTAGTTTTACACTATTGGTTTACTGAACATGTTGCCGTTTAAATTTCTTGTGATAATTTTGAACACGACTCATTTCGTGCGACCACTTTTAGGTCCCACCCCCAAAAATTTCTACGCTCTGTAGTGGGAGGGTGGCTTTCTCTCAGTCTAACCGAAAACACTCAAAAAAAAGAAAACATTTGAGCTCCTCCAAATAAATTCAGTGGTTACATGTCCACAGCTGAAATTCAGATCAAGCTGCATTAAGCCTTTAACTGATGATACTTCCTTCTCTTTATTTGTGATGTTTGATAAATGGGTTTGTGTTCACGTTTATTTCCTGTTTTCAGTTCAGCTCTTAGCAGCTGTGTATCCATGTATGTCAAACCACCAGCGTTTGCATCCCCACATCCCACTTTCCTACAGTAAACCGGTGGCTGCCTGCTGAATGGCAGGCCTCAAACTGTATCTTTGTTTTCCAATTTATTTTCACTGTTTCGAGCCGAATCGCAGGTGTGCACCGCTCCACAAACCCCTGCTTTCTCTCTTTCTGTCACATTCTGCCTTCCTGTGTCAGATGCATTCATCCCTCTTTCTAACTCTGTCTTCTTGACTCAGTTTCTCTGTTGTTCTTTCTCACGATGGCTTTCCTTCTCTTTCAGTCTGACTTCCCAAGAAGCAACTAATGCAACTCTGGTGTGTTTTTGAGCTTACTTTGCAGACTCTTCCTTCCTGCCTGCATGCTCTCTTTTATCTAGTTTGCTCTTCTTCTGACTTTTCCACAGTCATATGTAGCTGCACTTCTTTTTTTTTTTCTTTTTTACTAAAATGCATTCCTCCACCTGTTTCTTTGTACTCGTTGCTCACCCCACAGTCCTCACAACGCGGGTAAGCATAGAAAGGGAAGTGGAAGTTCCCTTCCTCCCCACATAATATGTAGACCTCGGTCTTCAACCACAAACCAGCCCACCATTACCCAGAAGCCTTTGCACCAAGACAAAACTAACACAGTGTCTGCATAAAGTTGGCCTTAGAAACCTAAAATAGGAACTTAATTTTCACTTAACTTTAGTTTCATCTTTCTCAATAACAATGTTACAAAAATATGCATGAATAAATAACCACAAGTAGTACTATTAAAGCACACTAAAGAGTTTTTTTAACACTTTAAGCTATTGCTTTCAAACTGGTTTCAGTGATTATTGAAGTAGAAAATAGACCAACTTCACATTGGACAGCATTCTGCAGCCTTCTGCTGACCAGAAAGCGCACTTAACAATTTTGTGGCATGGGTAGGTGCACTAGGTGGAGGTCTCTACCATAGATATTATATATATTGCTAGATGCCTTAACTGGGAGTTGACAGCATCCCTAAACGGTGGCCATCTTACTTCGGACAGCTTACATTCTGTTCTTAATGGTAGCAGATGAAAGGTGAGTGAACAACTTAAACAAAAACACAACTTGATGAAATATTAACAAATTTACAAGCGGGTTGCCTTATTACAAACCTTATGACACATAGGCTTGATAGGACATACTTTCACATTTTTAAATTAACGGGCCAAATCCATCATATTTTAGAGCCACATCTCTGGCGTTTATAACAAATCAAACCGTTGGAAATTTGGTTGAAAATTGAGCAAGTTAGAGTTATTTAAATAGTACATGCACCATTGACACCAATGTTACGAAAGGGGGAAGCTGTCTGAAGTAAGATGGCCTCCACGTAGGGACGTTTGTCCAATTGACTTACAGCGCGGGTAATGGTGTGTTTCAGTTGTCCTCGGAACTCGTTTTTCCTAGATAAGTTAACCGGAAATGACGCAATGAACTCGGAATTCATTGTTTCAGAGAACCCCGAGATCACAATTTTAAAGATGGCCGCGCCCAGTGTTGTTGTAGTCTTTATTGTTTTCATCGTTTATATGTTCTGCTTTCTTTCTTTTTGTTATTTAACAGCACCAAGTTGTTGTTTATTCTTGTTATCAATAGTTACGTTGCTGAAAAACGTCAGCATTGCCGCTGAAATTGACCAGTGTTTATGGTTTTTTTAACTGTTTCTGGTGTTTACATTTTGACGGTCGATTTTTAATGTTTTTTTTTTGGTTTGATGTGGCAACTGCTTATTGCTGTGTGTGACACTATCTATGCGTTTCCTGCATTTAGGTGCAGAGAATACTTTGTTATTAGTTCTTTGTACTCATACAGAGCAACAACACATGCAGCTTTACTAGCGGAGTACATTTTTTTCCGACTAGGAATCTGGAACGCAAAACAAGCTCTTTATGTCATTTCCTGGTCGAAAATTCCGAGTACCGAGGACAACTGGAACGCACCATAAGGCATCTAACAATGTATAAGATATCTATGGTCTCTACCTGCTTTACAACAAAAGCTGTTTACTCCGCCATTAGCTAATATAAAGGCTAGCTTTTGCAGTTGACTGTAAATAAAAAGCTCACAAGGAGAATAAGAAGAATTTCACTTTTTTGTTGGCATCATGGCAGAGCCTGGAAGTAAAAATAAGAGTAGTGTCTTTGCAGGTGAAGCAAAGAGCTAAAACCAGAGTGAACATTGGCGCGGCCTACACTCATTTGATGGAGCTGAAGGAGGCTACGAAATCACGGACTGATGGTGACCTGGTTTTGTGCTATTGGACTTGTAAGGAATAATATTTTTTGTCCAACAGTGCAGACCTGTTTACTTTGTGGTGTTTTTAGTGTAGCTCGTGTTAGCGTTAGCTAGTTGTTAGCACTCGCTACAGCAGGCTGCTGCAGGTTTTTTTTAACGACAGTTACAATTCTGCTTTGAACCAGTCGCACAAAGAAGCGGGGAAACTCTTTAAGCAAGAAAAGTGACACAATGGAAAAATCACAGAGTATACATCTGTTTAGTCCTGATATTCTCAAGCTTAATTGCTCCTCCCCTGCCCTTAACTTATGGCTTATGTTTCAACAATAACTTTACATCAGTCAGTGACTGCAGTGCTTTCATCTTTTCCCACTTTCTCACATTACAGCAAATGCATTCGATGCAAACGCTTCACACAGTTACTGCTACTGATATCAGTTTTCAACCGTGCTCCAACTAGCCCTACTAACTTCTTAAATATGGGCGTGTAACAGAAACTAACTAGGAGTGTGTGAATGTGTGTGTGTGTGTGTGTGTGTGTGTGTGTGTGTGTGTGTGTGTGTGTGTGTGTGTGTATTGCACACAAATCTTTTCTGGCATGTGTGAAGGTTTAAGGGCCTGTCCAAACATCCACCTGGCAGGAAAAACTGGAATAGGACTCGTCACCAGGTGGTTACACAACACTATGGAAGATTCACGCTGGAACTGCTCCTTGTGTGTTTCTTCAAATCCAACAGACAGTCTAAGCTGATTACGCGCCAAAGTAAAATAGATAACTTATTTCAAAGTTACATTTTACTTGAATGGCACTGAGGCTGTTGGCGTGAACCTGACTTTGCACAAGCTCGTAGTACAACTGACATTTTGTCCCATTAGGTGTGTTTAGGACTAATTGAAAAGTGCAAAATAAGTGTAGGTGTGGATCGATGTAGTTTCAGAGATTTTTGATACCTTCATTGGTTTTTGTTGTCTAACAAGATGTGTGAAAGACGTGGCAAGGGCCTTGGAAGCCAACAGAGGAAGTTTGGTCCAACCACAAAGCTGCTGCAGCTGTTTGCCCCAGTGTATTCTTAGAATGGCCCATTTAAAAGCATCATTTTCATAATTATTAATAATAACTACCTGACCCATGTGTTGTGGCTACGTCAGTGGATTTTCCATACATATTTATGTATGTATATGTCGCCATTTGATAGTAAGACTTGGAAGCTCCTAACCATGCATGGAGGGTTCCATCCCAAATCCAGCAGCCTGACACTGTACACTAGCCATAAGGAAGGAGGCTGAGGACTATTCAGTGTGAGAGCCACTATCGAAGATGCAACATCCAAGATCATCAAGGACAAGGCCCCAACAGATGACGTGCTCAGTGAATGTCTCAGACAATGGCGAACAGAAGAGGAGGTGCTGGAAATACCATCATGGGAGGACAAACCCCTACATGGGATGTACCACCGACAGATAACTGAAGTGGCTGATATCAAGAAATCCTACCAATGGCTAGAAAGAGCTGGTCTGAAGAACAGCACAGAGGCACTCATCATAGCTGCCAGGAACAGTCCCTGAACACCAGAACAACAGAGGCCAAGATCTACCATACCAGACAAGACCCAAGGTGTAGGCTGTGCAGAGAGGCCCCTGAGACAAACCACCACATAACTGCAGGGTGTGAGATGCTGGCAGGGAAAGCATACATGGAACGCCACAACCAAGTGACTGGCATAGTGTACAGGAACATCTGTGCAGAGTATGGACTGGAAGCCCCAAGGTCAAAGTGGGAAACACCCCTTAAGGTGGTAGAGAACGAGCGAGCCAAGATCCTGTGTGACTTTCAGATGTAGAACGACAAAATGGTGATGGTGAGCCAACCAGACATTGTGGTGGTGGACAAACAACAGAGGACAGCCGTTGTAGTTGACGTGGCAATACCAAGTGATGGCAACATTAGGAAAAAGGAACTCGAGAAACTAGAGAAGTACCAGGGCCTCAAAGAAGAACTTGAGAAAGCCTGGAGAGTGAAGTGGTGCCTGTGGTCATCGGGGCACTCGGGGCAGTGACCCCCAAACTAAAGGAGTGGCTAAAGCAGATCCCAGGAAAAACATCAGACGTCTCAGTCCAGAAAAGTGCAGTTCTAGGAACAGCTAAGATACTGCAGAACCCTCAAGCTCCCAGGCCTCTGGTAGAGGACCAGAGCTTGGAAGGATGAGACCACTCGCGGAGGGTGAGATGGGAATTTTTTTTATATATATATGTAAATTGAGAGAGAGTCTCTATTTTATGTTTCTGTCTAACAGTGAGCCACAACATCTGCACGTAACACTTAAAATCTCTTTTTAAAAGGACAAAATTGCAGATTCTGTCATTTGAAGTTACTTTTATTCCAAGACTTTTTATCCTTTAACATTTATCACAAAGAAGAAATAATTATATATTAACTTTAGATCAAAATAAGATTTTTAGAAAAAATCCACCACCGTTTCCATTACTTGTTAGTATGTCTTTAACAACAGGTTTGTATGAAAAGCATTCGAGCCGTAAAAGTGACACAAAGCAAAGGCAGGTGTATCACTCCCTTTGTTGCAAGTATGACTCAAACTGAGATTAGATCTAGATGGGAACAATCAACTGACAAACAGGTAAATAGTGGAATCTGAAGATGAAACGATACAGTTTGGGGTCTGCTCAGGCTTTTACACTTCTCGGTTTTGCTACCGCCTTCAGGTAGCTTTGATTTGGTGTGTGCTTGCTGGGTGAAGTGTGTGTGTAAGTGTGTGTGTGTGAGCACCGCATAGATTAAAGAAGGGGGTGAAGGAGACAGCTCTGACATTTAGAAACTTCAACAAGCTGTGGCGCCCACCTGTTCATAGACAAAGACTCAAGAGGAACAAACACAAACACAACGTAAACTATGCTGGTTTTTGTACTTGAAGTTTCTCAGAAAAAAAATGATATTGCAAATATATTTACACATACAGCTCAATATATTATTGTTGCATTATTTTGCAATTGGCTGAAAATTTAGGGGATAAAAAAAAAGTGTCCAAAATCAAGTTTAATTGGAAAATGGAAAAGCTTCAGCTCATCGAAACACCTTTTTTTCTTTAATTTCATGCATTGGGTGACTCATTTTATATATTATTTGTTTTGTGTGTTTTTCCATTTGAGATCGTATCTGTTTGTTGCAGCATTAACATGAAAATCACTGACAAAGGTTTCCTATTTTCGTTTCTTAAGTTACTTGGATTAAATCGAAAATTATTTATATATTGAAACTGCGACTTGATGACTTTCACATCTGTTGCTCTGAGTTTTTTTATACGTTTTGAGGAACACATTTTAGTCCCAATGACTTACTGTAGCACTAAACGTAACTTAATAAAAGCAGAAAATAAAACAGAAATAAATCAAACTTATTTTTAAATAAATAATAAATTAATGATTATTGTCTTATATTATGATTAAATTAGCTTTAATATTATTATTTTTATATCAACTCTACTTTGCATTCAACTTAATTGTCAAAAATTGACAAAAATGCAAAAAATAACATAAAAAATAATTATTTTTTGCGTGTGGTGAGTTAAAGAAATAAAACAAATTTTAAAATTCCTAATTTCACTAAAAATGCACATTATATTTTTGAAACCATCATGGATGTACATGTAGAAAAATATTTAACATGTTTCGGTAATTTTTATGCTATTTTCCACATTCTCACTGGAAGCTTTTAATTTGTATGTATATATTAAAAATGCTTAGATCAAACAATGCAACTCAGACTTCCTGCTTGAAAATTCACATCACACGTGAAGCAGTAAAACCAGTTCTTTAATCAAGAGAAAATCATGCCTTAAAATATACATAGTAATCTTCACAGCAGCATGTCTTCATGTAAGGTCAATGTCGTAGAAAAATAATAATAATAAAAAAAAACACACAGTATTGAGCCATCATTCGACTTCCTTCACCACATTCAGTGTTGAGAAGCGTCAGAAAAATAAACATTTCTGAGCATCTTTATGATAAATAATAAAAATACAAGGCCTTTACAAATACCTGAGAGCCCTCACATCAGAAAGTCGATATCAATACCGAAACTGATCAGTCGGCGCAGATTCCTGGGGAATGTTCTCCGCCAATAATAGCTATTAAAAAACACAACGCACCCAGAACCCTGCCTTGTACATTTTTGTAAACATGTTCATACTTCAGAATGTCACAGAAAGTTCACAAAACTATTTGTATCGGCAGAAAAATAGACGTTTAAAACACTCACCTTTAAAATGTACAAAACACATCCCCACAGTATGTAGCAGTAGCAACGAGTGGAATTTTCAAGTAGAAGACGGTTGTTTATGTGGCTGTATGGCTGCGATAGATAGATAGATTCATTCATTTGTAAGAGGTTTTTTTTTCTTATTGTATTTACAAGGATAAAAAGGACAAAAAAAATCGGATTAGAATTAGCTGACATTTCTGATGAATAAATGAATGTTGGACCCGTGTCTGAACAGATAGGAATTGTCAGATTGCAAATATATATATATATATATATATATATATATATATATATATATATATATATATATATATATATATATATA
>SSNS01000095.1:1843164-1856835 GCA_006937985.1 Aphyosemion australe
AGTCTAAAAAATTGCTAATATCATCTGGCTAAATGTATCGCAATATATCGTGATATATCGTATCGTCTCTGTATCGTGATACGTATCGTATCGCCAGAATTTTACCACATCCCTAATATACAGTAAGAGGAGATACTGAATGTTATGTTAGTTACCTAAAATTATTACATTTTTGGGGGGGGTACCCTGCATATAATGGTATATTGGACTTTATGGGTAAATCAGATATCAGTAAAAATGCTGATATCGAGTATAAGTCATAAATATGTGTATCATTTTAATATTTTTTTTCTGTCTACCCCATCAAATTTAAACTGTGCTGATATTTCAGATCGTGTTTATCACATTTTGCACCATATGTTCAAGTCTAATGAGGTGGAAAGCCCCATCCATCGACCATGCACTGGTTAACCCCTCTAGTTCAGGGATGCGGTAAGCTGTTTTTTCTTCATAAGAGCAATGGCAAAGTTACAGGTGTACCTAACCACAGAGTGAAAAAAATTTCCTCGCCTTTGAGGCCTCTGCTTGCTCTAGCTTGCTAGATCTCTTCCTCTAATAGGGTAGCAAATAAGAAAAAGGGGAAAAAAATCTGACAAAAAAGCCTCATAAATAGGTCAGAGTAGCTGTATGATATAATTGTGTGATGCAACACTGTGCAGGAAGAAACACCTGAAGACATAAAAATGGTACTTTCATAATGTTACCAGTAAGCCTGAAATGAATTCAAAATAAGAGGTAAGAAAAATAAAAACCACACAGTTTTAACCCTTTCCTGTCAAAACACCACCCAATGAAAAGAAATGAAAATTCTATGCACCAAGACAAAAAAGTGCAAATATGTTTTACCAGGTAAACCAGAACATAAGAAACTTCAAAGAGAAAGTTATGTTTATCAAATACTCATCTCATACGTTTTTAACCCCCCAGGCTGTAAGTACTAGTAACTTAAGCTAACGAGTTTCTGACTGAATCCAAAATACTCACCGACGAATTTTTGAGGCGTAGTGCTCTTCCTCTTGCCGACATTAGCGGGCAGCCTTTCAATAACAGGCGGCCGATCAAAAGTGGGCAAGCTGCTGGGTTCTGCCATGACCCGGACCTCTTTAGCAACCTCACCTTGAAGTTTTGAGGAGACAGAAAGAGCAAAAAAATTTGACTTGGTGTTAACTCCAAGACCCTGAGAAAAAAAATAAGTAATTAGAAAAAATTATTTTAAAATATTTAGATTTAAGAATAATTGACTTTTACCATCTAACCATGTAACCAATCATATAACATTCATTTTTTATTTTAATTACAATTCAAAAGATAATTTATGTAAGTATTTGGGTAGTTTTTTTCCCTTTGGGAGGTTAAAATAAATAAATAAATAAATATTGGCCTGTGATGAAATATGATGGATGAATGCATGGATGAAGTTTACTCTTTTTTCCCCAAAACATTTGTAGTGGTCTCTAGTATAAACAAATGTGAGGTGATCTCTGTGGGAAAAAATCTCTTACGTTGCTGTTTTGGGAATTAAAAGTTGGCCAGAGGAGTGGTGATTAGAACACGGCAGGATTTGGTGTCTTTTTCCTGATATTCGGACATCTCGCCTCTGATTGGCTAACAGCAACGTAACTCCTCCACTGCCTCCATTTGATTTGCAATGTTGATGTTTTATTTCCATTAATAAAACAAGCCTTGAGGAGTTCTGTCCTGTTGTGGAGTTGCTAATGCTAACGGCTAGCTTCTACTAGCCGAGACGTCATCTGCTCTCTCCTGAATGCTAACTCAACACAACCTTACATATTATGAGCTAAAATGGGTGAGTCCAATGCTCATTTACAGTGTATGTGTGCATGAGTGAATGGCTGTTTGTGTTGTAAAGCACTTTGGGGTTTCTAGGACTCTATAAGATGCTATATTAAATATAGGCCATTTACTTACAGCTGCTTTACAGAACAAGCTAGGTTTTAAACGCAAACACAGTCATGGAACACTCACCCCTCCCCTCGGGTATATTCCCTGAGACGCTTTTGCCGAACTGGACACCCTCATTTCAAGAGGAAACAAGAGAGCGCTAAACACCAGTCGCTGTTTTCTAGGTCCAAACATCTTTTGTTGTCCGTGACTTCAAATGGTGTTTTTCTTTTTGGGATTCTGGTAGTTTGTCCTAAAGTTGAAGTGGTAGCAGTCGGCTGTTTCTCCTTCTCTGATATTATTGAGCGAAGAACCTCTCACACCAGTGGTGTTCTGCTGCTAAATACACCAGTGCGTAATGAATGGAGGACCCAAGGAGGTGTGAAAGTGTGGCTGTTTGGCTAAACCAACAACTGAATGATCCAATAGTTGCTTTCGGTCCAAAACATGTTATTGGTGGAGGTTTTTAGACAGAAGCAAGAGAACCACTTTATTGATTTTTTAAAAATCTTCACAATATATTTATAGCTATACTATGTTAGAATGTTGTTAAGAGGCATGAAAAAAACGTTTTAATGGGACAATAGTCAGTTTTGGCCTGTTTTTAGCACCCCCTAGTTATCGTTGGCGAAACCAAAAGTGAAACTTATCTCCTCGCTGTGCGTTTTCTTTTTAAGACCTTAATCTAACAGCTGAAATGTCTCCTCAGCCTTCATTAGTGTCTACAGGAGCGGTTCATCACTAAATCAAACAAATCAGCTGTGTTCATGATCTAAAACATGCAGGAAACATGCTGGAAGCAGACTGCAGCTCCAGGTAGGACAAGCTCAAATTTTTCTAAGTCCCAACAGACCGGACCGGCAACTGTGAAGTTGCAAGTGGAATATTCTGGCCACAGGGGGCGACAGAGGCTGGGTGGACTTTCATTAACCCTGTAAAGGGTCATTTTAGCACATACTGGCTCAAGAAAATGATTTAAAAATATTAAAAAGTTGCAAAGTGTCCCTTTAAGCTAATTTGTTTTCCAAATTTGCCATTGCAGCTTTAAGTGTTTATTTACAATACCTGCCCTTCCTGTGATCCATAGCACATCCAACATTTCTTTACATATTTTTTTGTTTTATTACTCATCATGACCTTAGTGATAGAACACTCAATTACCTGCATAAGGCCCAGAGTTGGTTGAAGGATCCAAGTTGATACCCTGCAGGTAACTGTGGCAACGCTCTTTGTGTTCCTCTAAAGACGTGCGCTGCTTATAGCTCCGTCCACAGTAGTTGCACTTGTGTGGTTTGCCAACTAAAAGCACAGATATTCAAGGGAGAAAGTATTTGTTTTAGTCACCGCTCAACAATAAGTAGTAGTGTAAACTTATGAATAGGCAGCAGTGCAAACAAAGTAACCTTCTGAGATCATGGACGTTCCACTACTAGTGTAAGGATTCCACACAACTGTAGCTAGACTGAAACACACGGCTTGTGGGCGACAGAGATGGTTGCGCCACGAAGTCTGTATTTCAAAACCCTTTGGTCTGTGAAACACAAAGTAAACTCCCACTGCTGTGGCACAGCATGAGTAAATAACGGAGTTGAGCATGCGTCCCTTGGTGGCGGTAGGAAACTAACTCCAAGTTAAACTGCTATGGAGGTGGAGTGTGATTCATTGTGCCATTTCTGTTTTAGTTCATGTCATTCCTACATAGGCAAGTGGAAAGATGAAGACATATCCTTTACTTCTTTCTGAGTCAAGCTTCCAGGCCGCGATCCTTTCACCCATCCGGTGTGTTTGAGGGCAAAACACTGAGCAGAATCTCACGAAGTAAAACGATGACTGAGACGCTCGTCCTGTATTAGTTTACTCTAAACTAATGTAATGAGTCATAAAGACACTCGGCGAGTAAACAGAAGGGCACATTTAGCACACTACTAAACCAGACACCACCGTTGGCTTTGCGTTGTAAAATGTCCCCCGTCATAGTAGTGACAGCTACTACTAGAAAATGATGCACAGGTGAAAACACAGAAACCAAACACGTCTCAGTCTGAGACATCGAGGGTACAACACAAAACACGAGTGCTCTTTTGTTCAAGAGACAAGTGGGTTTGGTTAAAAATACTAACAATCTGAAGAAAGTGAGTAAGAATGAACTATTCCTCTAACAGTAAATGTTGTCATATCTGGACAGTGTTTGATGACGAGTTGCCTGTCTGAAGTAAAACCCACTTGTTACAAAATGACGAAGCCAATATCACAACAGACATTTTCCCTCCTGCTGTGTATTTCATTCAGGACTGCTGTTTCTTTAGAACAAATACAAAATCATTTCCTATTATCACATGTTTTGCATAATTGATCGTGTAGGGGTCAAAACGCGTTCTGGTTTATGAAGAGTTATTTCAAAATAAAAGCCCACCTTTCTTTTTTATTTGCTGCTTTTCAGCCATGAAAGTCCAGCGACGGAGAAGATTCAGTATTACCGCCGTGTTCTCAGTGACTCATATTTACTTGCTCCCATGCATACACAATCAAAATGTGGAGTTCATTATTTTTTCTATTAATACATTTATGCGACCACCCACACACAGCCTTGTGCAGATGTTGGATGGATCTGAAGAATACACCTTTCAGCTCCTATTCTTCCCGCTGAACTCGTTTGACTGATTGGCTCATAAAACTTGTGCAAATTTAAGGCTTAATGAAAAACTGCCAACCCTACCCCTAACCCTATTAACTCTCAATGTCCTCTGTGCTATTGTTTGGTCAATCATCTCTGCAGGAATAAAAAAGTCACACAGTTTAGCCTCATGTTACCTCTTCCTCTCAACTAACTTCTCTTTTGGAGTTTTATTTTTTCTCTTTTTTTTTTGCAACTACTATTCTTTCTTAGCCAGACACCAGATGACAACTGTCAGCTCTGCAGCACTCAGTATTTCTGCAGGACGGCCGTAGGTAATAAATACAGTAAAACGTACAACAGGCTTGTATGCAAACACATGGGTGCACATATCCAAACACACATGTTGACTCAATCAAATAAAAATAAAAAATAAAAAAAAATGTCTGTTTATGAGTAACCCCTGTGGGGCATCACAGGCAGAAATGACGGTATTGTCTGACCTTGATTTCAAAGGCGCAACAGAGGGGAGAGCACATCCTCTGATAGAAAAGTGGGTTACAGTTGAAAAAGACAGCAAGTGCTCCACGTGTGTTTTTCAACAGTTTCCTTCATCACAAGACAAGCAGCTAAGAAACAGCATGCCCTTGGAACCTAACCACAAGGCACTCACAGTGATGTCTGAAACATAAACACTCAACCTTTCCAAAAAGCTGTGCCTCCAACATGCAGCGTCTTTGAGTCACATGTAATATCTCAGGAAAACATTATAGAGGCGCTAAAATGCAAAAAAAAAAAAAAAAGCCTCCTAGCAGTGTGTTGCTGAAAACATCTGCTTCAATAAGAGACGGGTAAATACACAGAATAAAGAAGGGAAATCTAAATATAATTTTGACTTTTTTTTATTCCGAACCACTGCTGGTGATACAACAAAGTCTCAAAGAAAGATGCTTACCAGCATGAGTTCGTAAATGGCCAGTCAGGGCATCGCGGCGCCGGCAAGCGTAGCTGCAGAAGGGGCATTTGAAGGGTTTTTCACCAGTGTGCAGCTTAATGTGTCGCAGTAGGTTTCCTTTTTGGGTGAACGACACACCGCACTGGTTACACTGGAACGGCCTGTCACCTGAAAAAGGGAAACAGAGGAAGTAATTACCAGACTTAAAGGGTAACTGCTCTTAGAAAGTGTCAACAAGATACCTGTTTGATTCTTTCTTTTCCTGTTTGATACATTTTTTTTTATTATATTTCATGATTGAGATCGAACTTCACCCTTGACATGTGGAATATAAACTTAATTTCTGTAAAGTTGGGATGTATTTTATAAACTTAAATTAAAGCTAACAGTATTTTTCATGATTAATATGAACTTTAGTGAACCTTTGGATGTTCAAAATAAAGCATACTACTGTTAGTCAACATGCCTCTCATCAATAAGGTGATACTTTCACTCTCCTGCTGGAATAACCATAAGTCTCCCATTTACGGACGTCTTCATGACGCCAGCCCACATCTTCAAAAATTCAAATGAACACTTCCATCATCAAGCACCTTCATCTATGCTAAGGGCAGAGATGCTGGTTTTTGCGTCTTTCTTATCTTTGCCATGTAGATAGATATCATGTGGACTCATCACAGAACATTGTCTAAATGTCTAGAATTGCTGGAGATGAGCACATGCACAGTAAACTCTAGACGTGACCACTTCTAACTGGGGACACAACCTAGTGATGCTATCTTGATCATTGTCATTTAGGGTTTGGTTTTGCATTTAAAGAGATACTATGCAGTTTTGGCTTGCTTTTAGCACCCCCTAGTGTTCAGTTAGTGAAAGCAAAAGTAAAACTTATCTCCTCGCTGTGCGTTCATTTTTTTAACACCTTAATCTAACTGCTGAAATGTCTCCTCAGCCTTCATTAGTGTCTACAGGAGCGGTTCATCACTAAATTAAACACATCAGCTGTGTTCATGATCTAAAACATGCTGGAAGCTGCCGCACCGGGTATGTAAACTCCAACAAGGATCGGATCGGTACTCTGAAGTTGCAAGTGCGGTATTCTGGCCACAGAGGGTGGTGGGGGTCTGAGTGACATTTCATTAACCCTGTAAAAGGGTCATTTTAGCACATACTGGCTCAAGAACATGATTTAAAAATATGAAAAAGTTGAATAGTATGGCTTTAAATGAATAGTTTGGAATTTTCTTTTTTCTTCCTCTAATGAATAAATACTTTTCTCCTGTGTTAGACAGCAATAAAGTTGTATCTAATGTAATGTAATCACCCTACTCTTTAAAACTTAAAAAAATATATGTGAAGATTACTCCGTCAACTTTGCATTACACTGTTATTTAGCTTAAGTAGCCAAAGGTTCACAGTGGTACATGCAAAAAAATGATTTGTCAACCTTTACATTGCCATATATTTTCTGCACACTTTTAAACAGTTTTTTTTGCAACACATAATTTACTTGGAATAATAATGGTAAAAGGCCACATATTAGCAATCTTCAGTGTAAATAACCTTTTAAACTAAAGGTTATGGTCATATAAGGATATTTAAAGGTCAACTTTACTCATATTTTTGATACATTTGCAGTCTCTAGAAGAAACAATCTTTTATATATCGCCTCTCAAGATAAAAATCACGAGGCGCTTCACAAGAACAAAACATTTAAAAGTAAAAAAGTAAAGAAATTAAAAAATAAAAAAGATCATAAAAAATGGGAAAAGTAAAATTTGTGATTTAAAAAATGTGAAAGGGAAAAAGAAAATTAATAAGAAAAGGGTAATCAGTGAAAAGGGTAATCAGTGGAATCCAGGAAAGGCAGAAATGGTAGAAAGAGCAGAATGAAGAGACGGTAGTGATGAAGAATCAACAGCAGGTCACACCAAAACCTCAACAGGTGAGTTTTCAGCTGCTTTTAAAGGAGACCACTGAGTCCAATGATGTCAGGCTCAGGGGGAGAGAGTTCCAGAGTCTGGGGGCCACAGCAGCAGATGATCTGTCACCTTTGGTCTTTAGCCTGGTGCTCTGCACCAGGTAGACACTCTAGTAGGAATCAATGCCTTGGAAGTCATACTCTGGGGAAAAAAAGCTTTGGTGCGCTCGTTTGAGAACGTAGAAGTCAGCTGGAGGAGAAATTAGCTTCAGACGACAGGATTTGAAGTCTTATTTCCTTATATTTAGACATCTGGCCTCTGATTGGCTAACAGCAACACGACTCTACCACTGACTCTGTTTGCTCTGCAACGCTGATGTTTTATCTCCACCAATAACACAAGCCTGGAGGAGTTCTGCTGTGTGGTGGAGTAGCTAATGCTAACGGTTAGCTTCTACTAGCTGAGACGTCCTCTGCTGTTTCCTGGATGCTAAACCAACAACAGCCTCCTCCGTCACGAGCCAAGATGGGTGAGTCCATGAATGTTAAGTGACAGTGTGACGTAGATCTGTCAGGATTTTCTAATTCTAGAGTTTCACCGTCTATTTTCTATCAGACGCTAATGCAGGAGATAGGTGGAGGAGACTATTTTCATGTTCAGCCTGCATAAAAACTCAGAGTGACTGATTATAATCAGAAATAATAATTAAAAAACATTTTTCAGTGAAGTTGACCTTTAAACTAGCCACTGCAAAAACTGATATAAAATGTTAGGGATGGGAGCTGTTTTAGGATGGCAGCAGTTCGCTTTGATGCTGACCGCTGGAAGCAACTCCACAGAACCCAACTTCAACACAACAAACTTTTAAATGCACTAAAATCTCCCCCGACTCACAAAATCTAATTTTATTAAATGGTTCTATTTAGTGACATGCTCTTTGCATGTTTGAGGCAAAAATGTTTTAAATCCACCAGCGATTCGCTCCTATTGTGGCATTTTGAGCCATTATTCACTGAGTCCAAGCAGCTTTAATGACAATCACTAAATATTCAGCACGCTTCCTTCAGGGCATTACATTCTTCTCCACTCCCACAGTTGGTAAAGTTAAAATTAAACATTAAAAATGTACATTTTGTGAATGGTTTGCTTGTCTGCGCTGCTGCAGATGGAAAAAGAGAAATCTGATCCTAATGCTGTGACAACCCAAGGAGTCAAAGCCTTAGTTAAAACAGGTTGTGGAAGATTCCAGGGATTTTTTTTTCCTTGATAATCATTTCAAGACTAAATTGTTCCGCTTAAAAAAAAAAAAAGCTCCACCCACTGTCGAGGGGAAAAAAAGCCTCGGAGACTTTGCTTTGGTTAGAAAAAAGCTCGACAAAGCTTAAGTCTAAAATATTTGAGAATTTTCAATCCCATCTTTTAAAATCATTTGGAGTACAGTCCTTACCATTTGATTGTCGATTTCCTCCATCGGCTGATACGTTTGGCCCCAACAGCCCATCCTGGGCTTCACCTGGGCTGCCAGTCACCGATTCCTCCGGTGCTACTCCTTCATCTCCTGCCTGACCCATTTCTTCAGGTGCCGGGCTGCTGTTTTCAACCTCTTCCGCTATTTCTTCCTCTTGCTTAATTGTCAGTTCTGTAAAAAAAAAAAAAAAACCTTAGCACACTCATTCTGTGGTATTAATGTCTTCATGTCCTCCCGCAGCGATTGCAAACACATCATTTGTACAAATTAGCCTTGGATCGGATTACTGTCAGTCATTAAAGACCATTATAGAAATCTGTTACAGTATGCAATCAAATGATTTGAACTAAATGTCGTGAGTGGTATGGTGGTTGGTAAAGTTCTCAGACGTTCGCAAAACAATGGGATGTTAGATGTGGAAGTGACTCACTTTAATTTAGCAGCTCATCTAATGGAATCAGGATGGATTGAAAAGGTGACTTGAATAGACCGTAAGACAAAAAAAAAAAAAAAGAAACAGGACAGTCTGGTTTCAAGCCGTCCCTGGGGAGAAAAGGAGTGTCAGAGGCCCATTCCATCGCTGGCTGCCACTGACTAGCACTGGGAGATTCACTGGATGACAAGGGCAAAAGATTGTGCAACAGTGTGTGTGTGTGTGTGTGTGTGTGTGTGTGTGGCAATAAAGGAGATGGCACAAAAAGCTGACTTCATAAAGTTGCTGGTTATCGGTTTCTGTGTATTCAACGACATTTCAGAGGAAAATGATTCATAAATGACAGATTAGAAACGTTATTTTTAAAACCCCCATCCCTCGCCTCTCGTGCTGATTGTAAATATTCATCTGAGGCATAAAGTGGTGTAAATGAGACTCATCAGTCTTTTCCTAAAGTTTGACGCGTGTGGATCTGTTTTAGTACACTCTACTTGTAAAAACCCAGATTCATAATTGTTTTTTGTATTTTTTGTGTTTTTTTTATCTGTTGTCTGTCTTGTGCCAAATTATTTTGTAAAACCACTTCTTTTACACATTTGTTTCTCCTGACATAAAAATCCTGCATAGCACACCATCAATCTTGCAGATTTGAATTTAATCCCAGTTTAGATCATTCTTTTTTTTCCTGTTCTACACTGACGTACGTCAGATCAACGTGAAAAGGGGCCGTACGTTTTTGCAAAGAGCAAAAAAACAAAAAACGATCACTCCAAGCACAACTTACTGATCCTGATGATCCAGTTTGGGGATTTACATGAGCTATAATCCCAGTGTGAGTGTGTGAGGCTGTTCTTTCATTAAGTCCTTTATGACTGCATCAGTCCTGCCCTCTCCAGCTTCAGAGCAGAATCAACTCAATTTCCAAACCCCGGCAAAAAATAAATGCATAAATTTGCCATTTTTCTTGCGTTAGACAACAGTGACACAACCTATAATGTGACAGTAGTCTTCAAGCAGCTACTGAATATGTTTCAGGAGCACAGAAGAACACTTATCCCAATACCCAAGTTGAAATCGAGCCTTGCCTTCAACAGCTGTTTCCTGGCAACACAGAGAAGACCTTGCTATTCAGCTCTGTGTGTCTTTACATCTGTCTCCCCATTGTGAGAGAGAGGAATGCATAGAGTGGTCAGATGAGGATATGCTTGAAAACCGGTTGCTATGACTAAAGCAGCAAGTGGAATCATTGCATTTGTCTGCATTTTTAAGTAAGATACAGTCTGATGTGCATCCATCCCTGTGTTCCATTAAGAAAATGAACATCATTATTGATTGAGGAGCTGACTGAAAGCAGGTAAAGATTATAAAAAGACATTTTGTCACCCTTGTCAGAGAATCTGTCATCTTGCTCAAAGGCTGTCATTTTATTTCTCCATAATTGCTTCTAAATGTGCCATTAGAATCTTTTAGTTCTTCAATCTGAAGTGTGATGCAGTCCTTTTGTGACAAAACCTCAAAACACCAAAGCATGTTGTGCAGCTTCCGTAGTTACAACAGCCCGTATAAAAAAAACCATCTCCCAGCCTGCTTGTCTGTCTCTGAAACAGGAGAGGAAAAGTCTTTTTCTCACTCAGAGGCCTTGTCTGACATTGTTTCCCCTTTTTCCCTAGTGTGCTGCTTCACGGTGACGTTGCTAGAAATAATCTGAGTTTTCTGGTCAGTAGACATGCAGACCCAAGTACCACTTGTCACCAAGTTCTATATTCTACAGCAGGATGCTATAAGTAGCCTTTTTACTTTCAAAGATCCAAGTATAAAACCTTCAGGTTCCATGTTTGGTTTTCTTTTGTTTTCTCGCTATATTAATGATGGTGGCTCTCTGTGCAGAATCACATCCTACAAGACAAAAGCTTGAACATATAAATTAAGCCTCGTTCACATTGAACGAATGCGGTCCAGATTCCAAATGGCTTCCATATAGACCAAAAACCAGAGTCCAGTCAGAACATTCACACCAGCTGCGGTGCGTTGCAGAAATGGATGCAAAGCTCCGGAAAGTTTCCGTGTGGAGTCTATATTTTCTGGATGCTGCATGCAGATTTTCATGAAGTTAAATAAATTGCATGAGCCAGACAGGAAGTGAGCTGTGTTTAGTGAGGTGCATCTGGTATATTTCAAATTAAAACTTGTGTTGCATTGTTTTTATTTCTCTGGCTTTTTTAATCACACTTTCTGGCAAAAAAAAAGTTGCCACCAAAAAAAAAAAGGTCACATTAATATTTCATTGGACTGCCTTTAGCTTTGATTACAGCACACATTCGCTGTGGCATTGTTTCAATAAGCTTCTGCAATGTCACAATTTCCATCCAGTGTTGCATTAATTTGTCACCAAGGTCTTGCATTGATGATGATAGAGTCTGACCGCTGCACAAAGCCTTCTCCAGCACACTCCAAAGATTCTCAATGGGGTTCAGGTCTGGACTCTGTGGTGGCCAATCCATGTGTGAAAATGATGTCTCATGCTCCCTGAACCACTCTTTCACTATTTGAGCCCGATGAATTCTGGCCTTGTCATCTTGGAATATGGCCGTGCCATCAGGGAAGAACACATCTATTGATGGAATAACCTGGTCATTCAGTGTATTCAGGTAGTCAGCTGACCTCATTCTTGGAGCACATCCTGTTGCTGAACCTAGACCTGACCACCTGCAGCAACCCCAGATCATAGCCCCGCCCCCACAGGCTTGTTCAGCAGGCACTAGGCATGATGGGTGCATCACTTCATCTGCCTCTCTTCTTACCCTGATGCACCCATCACTCTGGAACAGCGTCCATCTGGACTCAACACACCAGTTTGTAATAATGCGTTGGACAGTTCTGAACCCAGTTTTAGTCGTTTCTGCAATCTCCTTAGATGTTTTCTCTGCTTGATGCATGCCAATGATGTGACCCTTCTCACACAGACTAACATCTTTTCCACAACCTCAAGATGCATCTTTCGACATGGTTGTTTAAGAAATGAGAAGCAACTCATTGCACCAGTTGGGTTAAATAACTTGTTGCAAGCTGAAAGATGCTTTAATTATCCAATAGGAGACACGTACCTATCTGCTTAGCTAAATCCAGGTGGCGACTTCTTTTTGTGGCCAGGTAGTGTATTAAAAACAGCATTAGTTCACATTGTATTATAGTTCTAGATAACGGGTGTAGCTTCTATTTACCAGATCCTCTCAATCTCTGTAGTTTTTATTGCATAAACTCGTGAGCAAATTTCCGTAGATGTTTCGCACACAATCCGCACTCGACATGAAAGCCAGTCCATCCAGAAACTGTACAAAAACTGGACCGCATACAATCCATACTTGGTGTGAACAAGGCTTTAGACTAAAGTCTTTTTTATTTTTTTGGAAAAAGTTTACATCATATTTATCTGATAGATTAGTTTTTGTAACATGTATATAATTAGTCTTAATTGGACATCAAAATGAAGTGTGGTGTTCTACATGGTCCTAGACTTGGAGCATTTTATTTTTTTATGCATAACCAAGATAACTTACAGCGTATATACAACATTGATATGTTGATGACACTTAGCTCTATTTATCTGTGAAGCCTGATGTAAGTGATTACTTATGGTTACAAACTAGTCTTTACAACAATAAGGCCTGGATGTCCAGCAACTTTCCTCATTTGAAACCACTAACAAACTAAAATAATTACGTCTGGCATCGCTAACCTTTGAAAATTATTTTCCAATTTAATTCTGACTCCATACAGGATCACTTTAGCTTTAAATCTTCAGTCAGTGACCTTAAAAGTAATTTTTGACCAAGAGGTGTAGTTAAACTTTCATATCAACATTTGATTTTTTGTTGTTAGAGATTTATTTGCGCTGAGAAACAAATCTCTAATGCAGAAATATTTAATTTAAAAATTCATTATTCGAAATTTAATCTAAAAAATATAATCATGCATTTGTTCCACACAGATAGAATTATTGCAATGGTCTTTTTTTTTTTTTTTTGCTCCCAGTGAATCCTTGGATATTTAAAGCCAGGATTGACATTAGTCTTAAATCTGATATTGTCCAATGTCCTGTCACCCCACTAGAATCCATCCCTTTCAAAGTTCAAGTCTGGTAATTCCTGCAGGAGTTAACAGGTTCACGATTGGAGGCTGAGCCTTTAGTATTCAGGTATTTTTTTTTTCTGAAGAACCACATTCCAATTTGTTTTCAAAGTTCAGTTTCCCAACTTTTCCACTCCAAAGTTACATTTTGTAAACATCATGTTTAACCTAACCCTATGTGATCTAATTGTCTATTTCTTGTGTTGTGTTTATTTTCAGCTTTAAAATATATGTATGTACATATATATA
>SSNS01000095.1:1857649-1875381 GCA_006937985.1 Aphyosemion australe
ATATATATATATGTTAGGGGTGGGACTTGATTAAAAAATTAATCAAATTAATCAGAAGCTTTGTAATTAATTAAACTTGATTAATCACATCTCAATCGTGCAAGAAAATTTGCCCCCAAAGCAATTCTCAAAACACAAATAATGAGGCAGAGAATATATATGTATATATATACATATATACACACACATATATATATATATACATACATATATACATATACACACATATACATATATACATATATATATACATACATATATACATACATATATACATACATATATACATATACACATATATACATATATACATATACACACATATATACATATACATACATATATACCTATACATATATATGCATATACACACATACATATATATACGGGGTGGAACTCGATTAAAAAATAATCTAAATCAGAGGCTTTGTAATTAATTAATCTTGATTAATCACATTTTAATCGTTCAAGAAAATTTGCCCCCAAAGCAATTTTTAAAATAAAAATAATGAGGCAGAGAATCAAACAATAGATATGGACATTATTTTGTAAACTCAAGCTCTTTTAATTAAAAAAATGCTTTTAAATGTCATTTCAATTCAAAACAGTAATATATCTATCTATCTATCTATCTATCTATATATATATATATATATATATATATATATATATATATATATATATATATATATATATATATATATATATATATATATATATACAGAGAGAAAAGAGAGAGAGTGTAACATAATTTTATGAACAAGTCTCACGTAGAAATATACAAAGACATCACCTTTTTTATCTTCATACAAAAAGAAGGACATCATATATGATGTCTAAGACATATTTTCTCTCTATACAAAGAATTATAGACATATGCCTGGTGAAAACCCAACCTACACTGTAAAATGAATGCCTCTAGAATGCCAGGTATACAACTGAACTCTCTTCATGCTGCAAAGCCATCCTGATGTCCACCAAATGCAGATCAGATTGCATCCTTTCAGCAGTCTGTACAACATCCAGGCTATGGATAGCCCAGTGTCCACTCAGAGGGAGAGCAAACCAACCCCTTATCCCCTTACACCCCGGCCCCGTCAGGGTCACCTGAACAATACGGTGGCAACAGCCAAACACTCCCTGTGACCCAGGTGTCAGATCCCTTAGGAACCACAGTGGGTTATCATTTACAACCAGCAGGTTACAAAGGCTTTGATGACAGGTGTAAGATGTTTATTAAAGACACAATATGGTGCTAAATATCTCTAATAAATGATATTTAACATTAAAGCAACATTTGTCTTAAGGCTTTACTTGGTGTGGCCACCTCATCCTCATTAGACAATCCCTCCTGTGGTATTGTTCCACCACAGCGCAGCCTCACTGAGTGGGGCTTACTGGGAGACGTTGTCCATGATACAATCCCTGAGCCGGGGTTCAGGTTTCACAGACTGGGGTTGGAGGAAATCTCAAGTGACCAACCTTGGCTATCCCTTATCCACGCTGTCCTGGAGACAGGAGTGGCCCAGATTTGTCAAGAAGGATTTTCCATTAGCCTTCTATAAGAGATGCTGACAGATGCTTAGCAGCACGATGAATATGAAGTCATTTTATGATCGTCAGCAGAGCAGGATGATTTTACCCGCTAATAATAGTAATGATGAACATAAATAAAGTCATTTCTATTAGTAATTATCTGAACCATATTGGTTCTCCTCATAGTAGGGCTGGGCGATATGGCCTAAAATCAATATCTGGGTATATTGAGGAGTTCACCTCGATAACGATAAATGGACGATAACTACATGTATGAGCAAAAACAAAAGTTGTCCACTAGTTGGTGCTGTCACGTGTATTAGGTTGAGTCATTTTGAGGTGGTACAGCTTCTTAAAGGGACATGAACGTCGCCAACCTGCACACATCTTTACATTTTTTTATTACCAAATGTAGACATGGAAAAACGTCATTTTCTTTAGTTCTTCGTTGTACACAGAGTGATAAAGGTTTGTTGTTATCTTTGCTGACATGTTTCGACATTCACTGCTGCCTTCGTCAGAGCAATCACCGGATGTTGGTGGCGTCACTTCCTTTTGTCCGCGGGCAGCAGAGGGCGATATCGTCCTCTGCTGCCCGCTGATATAAGGAAGTGACGCCACCACTTCCTTGTTGCTCTGACGAAGGCAGCAGTGAATGTCGAAACATGTCAGCAACAACAAACCCTTTTCACTCTGTGTACAACGACGAACTAAAGAAAATGAAATTGGATAACCAACACAATACGAACGTAACAAAGATGGGAAAAACGTTATCGATAAAAGTCAGAAATTTCGATAACGATAAATTTTCAATTTATTGCCCAGCCCTACCTCATAGGATAATTAATAATCACAGGATTTAAACACACCAAAACAATCATTTATCTCCTCACATAAACCTTTACTGCCTAGCTGCTTAGTGTGTCACCAATCAGATGCAAATCTATAAACTGAACCATTCATGGGTTGAGTCGACGGTTTGGTGTCCCGCATCTGCTGAGTCAAACCACGTTGAACCGTAAAATCAAAATATCAATCAGACGTGACTTGCTGGGGGAAAGCGATTTTTAATAACACAACATTTGGATGAGTTTGTGTAATGGCAAATGGAAAGGAACAAATGTGTGCACATGAAACTTGTAGGTGTCTTTACTGCTGACTTTATTACTGACAGCCAGTTGGGGTGCGTGCATGCCGTCCCAAGTCCAGTCATCCTCTCAGCAGTTCAGTGCAATTTCTCTACCTGTACGATGTCTTTAAAAGAAATCACGTGCAATTAGGAGTGTGAGAACAGAAGGCGGTGCGTTATTTTAGCCTGAAACAGATTTTTGTGCGTGAGAAATTCCCCTAAATCATCAGAATGAAAAAGACATGTGAATGAGAGGACATACATGTGACTGTGAGACAACCCTCGGTTTCGTGTATTTGAGAGTAGAGGTATGACTTTCTATGAAAGTGTATGATAACCTACAGAGAATAAACAGGAGAAAGTGCTTTAGATCACCAGTCGAAGAGAGGTTTATAGTAAACATAATGGCACCTTGTTTATTATTAATTCGATTCTTGGAAACAACACACCAGATACTGCTCCTGCAAAAAACAGGGTTTAATTTCAGTCACTTTAAGTAAAAGCGAGCTTTTTTCCATTCTTCCTTTTATCTTTGTGTTCTTGTTCTTCACCACACTTTGTAAGACGATGGGAAATTGAAACCAAAAACGATGAGTCCCGTATTTCTTTATATACTGTCTGGCCGCATGTCTCATACCACTACTCTGACTCACAGATACTATTACCATCACTTACGTGAAGATCAAATGAATCTAGAAAATTTCACACTGATGACCTCGCAAAAGGTGGATGAAATCATTCTTTCTTTCCTTTTTCTGCCTCCGATAACTCCACAAGAAATGTCACTCTGTAGTGGTGAGGCAGCTGTCAGCCATGTGTGCGTCACGTTCCTCAACACGTTTCCTCGAGAACTAGGTTGAACTTTGATTGTGTATTTTATTTTTCATTAAAATCAACTCCAACGTATTTCTTTCTGCGCAATTTTTCAACCGATTATACGTTTTTTTTGTTTTTATTCTGAACTCACACATGATCTCTATCTTATCCATATCCTTATACATGAGATGTAAGCACTTTAAGCTCAACCTCTTCGAATTCCACCTTTAAATTGAATTTGAGTCAATGGCAAACAACATTTTGAATAGAAAATGTCAACGACATTTAACAAAAAGTTGTTTTTTTTATTTGAAATAAGCTCATTAGAAATTCTGCCTTATTTTACTAAACCAGGTCACCAAATCTGAGCCTAGAAGCTAACTGATTATGTCAGCTGAATGGGATTTCCTTCCTTCCATTGATCAGATAGAAGAAGTTTACAGTAAATTGTCCATGATTTCATAATTTCACACAAAAGCATGTGTGCTCATTTTAAATGTTAAGTTGCGTAATCTGCAACATGTGAAGATGGTGTTTTCCAGGTAATATCGTCGTGGTGGTTTTGAATGTCATGCACTCCACTACTTCGATATTGACTCAGAATTTAGAGTTGAAACCTTTTTTCCACATAAACAGCTCATTTGCTTAATTAGATAACTCTGATTTTATAGATTTTCAAAAAATGCATTTTTTTTCAGTCAAAATAAAGTTTTGTGATTTTGATCAAAAATGTATTTTTCTAGCTTGGCAAGCTATCCTATCCTCTGGCAATGACCCATAACGGAGCTCGGTTGTGGGGCGGAATCTACGGTTGTCTTTCAAATGGTCTCTGCACCCAATTGGACACCGCTAGGACCAATCAGAGCAATGAACAACGTGACATATTCATCGTTATGGAAATCAGTCAACGGGGCAGTCTGCCATAAACCGTCAAAGAAGAAGTAAATACATCCTTTTTCAAAATAAAGGACTTAAGTACCTCTATCTGCTCTAAATCGTCCAAATTTGATGCCAAAGCTGTTTTAAACAAGCATCGTCCCTGAGCCATCTTTGTAGTTTTTTTACGTCACAGCTCTGGCCAACGTCTCTCTACAAACATGGAGCACTGTGATTGGCCGAACCAAACATTTTTCAGGCCAATGGTACACCTGCTGAGGCTACATTGGAGCGTGGCAAGATCTTCAAAATCTTTTGCTGCTGCAGTGGTTTGTCTAGATTTCTAGGCTTTCCAAATGAACTTCTCACAATCCGGTTCGAAATGAATTTTTTTTGCAAAGCCATGCTATTTTTTCCAGAAATATCATTCCAGAAGCAACCCACAGATGGATAAAAAAGGAAGGGCCTCCATTTCTCCTTCCACCAACCCGCCTGCCAAGTTTTCCTACAAACACTAACCCCCAATGGAGACCCAAAAGTCCCCACTGATGTCATCAACAATACCCATTTTGAAATATGCACACCAAGAGATACACGCAAGATACAAGGGGGGCAGGGAAGAAATTCAGAGACCTACCCAAAGGAAACCAACAAAGGGCAATGGAGGACCACAAAGTGCATATCCAGTGTAAGCTGCATTCAACAGGATGTGCTAATGCATCATTTTCTCTACCTATAGGGCTGAACAGGAAAAAGCTTGCACTTGGGGGAAAATCCCTAAAAATGTTTATCGTGTTGTGATTGCAAAAAATAAAAATTAAATGTCAGTTTTTTTTTATCTGTGTTACAAACACAGAATTCAGAAAGAGTTGATACAGCTAAAATAAGTTTTGTGCAAAGTGAAAAACCAGTCATTATCAACGTCCTGATCATCAGTGAGATAAAGCACGTTCCGATTTAATTGCATATCATCTGTGCATGTGAGTGCATTGCAAGTGATTTGAGGACTTACTAGCAGAATAGTCTTCGGAAGCTTCCATTTCTGGTTCTTCAGGAGAGCTGCAACGTCAAAAAGAGAGTGGTGCAAAATTCAAAATGAGGATTTCTTTCACATTTGCAATTGTTGTACAACTTGCATTAGATTATGATTGCCATGTAAATAAGCTCTCAACACTTTCTTGGAATACCGAGATCTTTTAAATTGCAGCTTAAATTGCATCAGTTGTTTTTTTTATATATTTTCTACTGAAGACTATGGTCCTGTCTCAGTTTGATGAAGCTGCCATACTTTGAATATATTTCTCCATCCACGTCTATAGTGTTGCTGCACATCTAATGCAACTTTTAACTGTTCAGGTACGAGCGATAAATAGCAAAACGGTCCAAGTAAAGAACATAATGTGAAGCATTTCATTTAAAATTCCAAAACAGGGTAGGCGTAAACATGAATTCCGTCAGCATTTTGTCCAAAATGAGCATGAATGATAAACAATACTATAAATAACATTACAGCACGAGATGCATTTCAAAGGCTGGAGACAAACTCAGTTTGTGTTCTACACAGAAGGATATTTATAGAACATTAACACCACCTTTTCTTTGATTTTTCCCCCCACTAAATCGCTAAAATAACTAACGTACATAGATACGTGTAAAGTGAATGCAGCTATTAAAATCCTAAACGTATTCCAATCCCAAGTTTCTTTCCTCGTTATGTTGAAGTGTGAGGATGCACAAACATTTTGCATTACTACTGACCCGTTTGAAGCCATAAAACGTAACCCTTGACTTAAAAAAGGACATGCACGACCAGCTGTGACTGGGTGACACAACATTCATGCTCTCACTTTTAATTTTAGCTTTCTTTGCTCTGCAGTCTGCTGTCTGACAATGCCTTAATTAAGCAACTTCCCTCACAGCAGAAGCTCTTCAGCGAGTTTCCCCTGAGGGGAGAGTAGTGAAAATATCAAACCAGCGAACAACATGTTTCACATTCTGGGTTATTGATACCTGAAACACCTAGTTATCACAAAAACTGAAAGTCAGGAAAGAAAAAAAATTTCAATTCAATAAAGAAAAGCTGTTATCACATTTTATCTTGAAGTATTTCACCTGTGCAAAAGTATTCAGTCAAGGATGGAGGGAGGGGATGAAAGCTGCCTCCACCTTCTTTTAAAGAAGCACACAAAATAAATAAATAAATAAATCAAAATTACCTAGTGCATCCAGTGAGGTCTTACAGTCAAATATAAACTTTTTTCCCCTTTTGTGGTCCTGCTCAGCATGAAACAGCCCAGTGAGAGTGAGAGCAGCTCTATTGATCAAGTTCAGAAACGCAGAGAAAAGTTGAGGAGGTGCGCATCTACTGGGTCCTACAGGTGACTGGCGCTGAGTGAAAGCCTCCTCTGCGCGCCCCTCCTGACCAGTTTTCCGCTCTAAAATCGACACCGACGCAGTCCCACCGACTTCTAGGCTCACTTGACTCAAACTTCCAGTTCATTACAAGTCCTACCCGACTGTTAACGCGGTGCAGCAGGAACAAAGAGAGGGAAGACTCAACAAGTTGGTGAGGGGAAGACAGAGAGGGATGGATCAAACTGGATCCACCGGTTCCTAAGGAATTAGCCATAACGACAGGGAGCAGCCAAGCTATTTTCAACAAGCAGGCGACTGGAAATCCGTGGGCAGGTAACGCTGAAAAGCTACTCTTGGAGATGTGACTCAAGGTCGAACCGGTTCGAATTCACTGCGAACTCATTTAGACAAAAGCAGGAAGGGAAACCAGCTGTCCCATTAAAGATCAGGACTCAAATAAATATATATTTATATTCTTATTATAGCTTTTACATTTCCCATGTGTGGAACAAAATAAAAAATCACATCAACAGGAACAAAAAATGATTCAATCTAACAGATGTTAACGCGCGTTAAGCATAGGGCATTTTTTACCTGCAGACAACAAATCAGCTGCAAAACCGTGACACCAGGGTCATTTTTGTTGATTTTTTTGGGGCAACGCTGTTGCTTCTCGTATTATTTGCAGTGATGTCTGCATGAATGACAGCTGCAGTTCAACAGGTTATCCGATCACCGCCGTCTACAGTAGAGCCAGTCTGCCTGTCCATTCAGACAGACGCTCCTTGTCTGCCTCTGCTGCAGACATGCGCCTTCCTCCTCCTCAGCGCCTTCTGAAGCGTCTGGAGCCAATAATACAACATATTCATACACAGTCGCAAAAAACAGAAGAAAGGCTACTGAATGGACAGTTTAAAACAGGAAACCGATACGCGCTCCGATGCGCATTTCTAATGGTTTTATTTACCTGAAGCAGTTTTTATAATCCCGTGGACTTGCACACTGATCCACAATGACTGTCTCGGCTTGGCATACTTATTCGTGTCGGACATGCACCTTGCAGCGCGGACTGAAGGCTCGTTTCCGCAGCAGCAGCAAAAGCAACAGTTGTTAAATCCACCACTTCCTCCTCCATCTCCTCGCGCGGTAGCCGCACGCGCTGCTATTCTGGGATCTCCGTCTGACACACAACCGGATCACACAGCGTGGACAAGCCTGCCTCTCCTCTAGCCAATCGATCAGGTTGCAAGTGACCTCCTATCTGAGCCTTTTTGGGGGGAGGACATAAAATGTTCCCCAGACATTTTATTTTCCCAGCATTCCACTGTGTATTATACCATAGTTACACACTATTATATCCTTTTATATAGTTTTAATAAAATAACCATATTATTATTATTATTATTATTATTATTATTATTATTAATAATAATAATAATAATAATTTATTAATTTATTTTTAAACTCATTAGTTTAACAAACACAGCATTCTTTATATTATAAATAGGGACAGATAATTAAAAATTTTAAAATATTTCTAGAATGTATTAATAACTTCTATATTTGATTTTATTTCACTGAATCCTCTAAATATTTTTTTATATGTACCCTATGCAACTTGGGGGGTTAGCCAAGTGCATGCGTTGCTAATAGGTGAAACTCAGAAAATTTGAATATTATGCAAAAGTTTGTTTCAATCTAAAATGTGACATTAATACACGAGATAGACTTAGTCCATGCAAAGCCAGATATTTCAAGCCTTAATTGTGATGATTATGGCTTACAGCTGATGAAAACCCCGCATTCAAAATATAAAATTAGAATATTGTGAAAAGGTTCAATATAGGCTCAAAGTGTCACACTTTAATCAGCTAATTAATCCAGAACACCTGCAGAGTTCCTGAGCCTTTAGGTGGTCTCGCAGTCTGAAATAAATGGACTTTTGCCTCATATTCTAATTTTTCCAGTTTCACCTGTAGATGATATGTTCTGTCTATTCAAAATACATTTGCTCATATATGAGCAAGACAAAGGTTTCTGGAAAATTCCTAAATACAAATCCAGAAGCAGATTCTGGCAACATGTTGGGCCCACTGGTCTGATTTTGGACCTGGACACCTTGACAACCACAATTATTGGGATTTTTATCAGTTGCACTTTGTGTTTTAGTGAAAAAGAAAAGTGAATAGTTATGGTGGAAGTACAAGGCTGTCACGTTTCCTTATTTTAAAATTACCACAGCAGAAACCATCATTTACGTCAAATTTATTTAAAAAGCTGTGTAAATGTGCGGTTTGTCACCATGATACATAAACCATTCTCATTCTCAGACAACCAGGAAGTGCCACTTTTGTCTCTCAAATTCCCACATGGTGCCGTTTGATATTAATTTCTACTGAAAGAATCAAATACCAACAGAAAAAACAGCAAATCTTGAATATTTCTTTGTGAGAGGTGCAAAAGTCATCAGAAGGAAGCTGCAGATTGATAACCAATAAAGACATCTATTGTTTAATTTCATTCGTGAATATCTGTAAATATTAATTTTTGTAACTGAAGAATTTGAACTGACTGTGGTTCATTCTGCATCCTATTTTACCAGAAAGGACTGATGTAAACTGATATAGGACCAACCTGAGCTACTAGATGTTGTGTCTAGTTGTTTTCCGCCATGCTAGTCTGTTATAAGCCTGCATATTCCTATTTTTGTGGAGTGCTGCTTGTGTCACTTTAACCTTACAAATAAACTATGAAAGTTCTAATCTTTTATCAAGTTGTTTAAATTTTGGTCACAATAAAGTTTATTACATAAAAATCTAGGAAACAATAAATCTTTTTCATTCTGGAAGTTTAAATTCAGCTGTTTGGTCTTATATGCCTTGTTCCTTTCTAAGTGGATACTTAAAACGACTGGGACTAACTGATAATCACAAAAGTTCATGATTCGTTGATCACATGATAACCATTATAACACGTCCTTCTTCCTAGTCATTGCAGCACTTAAATGAAACTACTTTGGCTTACATAACCACAGGTTTGCACATAAGTGAATTGACATTTATCCTGATTTACATATTCAATTACAAATAATATTTGCAACACAAAACCAAATAACTGAGAGACGTCCTGAAGACAATACTGACTCACATAAAATCAATAAGTTACTCAGAAAATCCTCAAGACAAGAAAACCAATCATTATCAAACTTCCCATCCATCCATCCATCCATCCATCCATCCATCCATCCATCCATCCATCCATCCATCCATCCATCCATCCATCCATCTTCCTCAGCTCATCTGGGATTGGTCTACGGGGGCAGCAGCCTAAGCAGAGAGGCCCAGACTTCCCTCTCCCCAGCCACTTAGGATTGCCCTGGGGGACATGGCCCAAGGCGTTCCCAGGCCAGACGAGATACATGGTCCCTCCAGGAAACTGGAACAAAAGTCAGAATAAATGTAAAAAGATGTTGCATGAGAATAAAATTTGAAATGGATTGAATGCTAGATGATAATGGTACCATGTTGTGTGTGTACTGTGTTCATTTTGCACCCATCCATCCACTATCGTCCACTTATCCGAGGTCAGGTCGCGGGGGCAGCTGCCTAAGCAAAGAGGGCCAGGCTTCCCTCTCCTCAGCCAC
Source organism: Aphyosemion australe (assembly GCA_006937985.1). NCBI lineage: Eukaryota > Metazoa > Chordata > Actinopteri > Cyprinodontiformes > Nothobranchiidae > Aphyosemion > Aphyosemion australe. Next base: position 1,868,005 of record SSNS01000095.1, read on the forward strand.
TTCAGCCAGCTCCTCCGGGGTAATTCCAAGGCATTCCCTGGCGAGAGACGTTTTACATTCCATCAATGCAAATTTCCCTGTCAAACTAAATGAGGTTGAGAGATGAGAGTATATTACAAATAACAAAAGTCTGCAGAGAAACAACACAATTTATAAAAGTTTTGGTTTACTTGCATTTGAATCATGGGTCCATAGTTTTACACCTCAGACCAACAGGTGGCTATAATACACAGTTTTTCACCTGAAATTGAAAAGAGTTAGATCAAAACATTTCTGACCAGATTGTTTTATGCATTTTTGTGTTCTTTAGAGTCACAAGAGCCTGGTGTAGCCATGCAGTCAATGGCTGAAAGGCAATGGATGCTCTTCATGGATTGCCCGTCCATTGTTATGCCAACTTAAGCTTGGTTTATACTTGACGCATGTACATTCGGAAATGAGACGTGCGGAATCAGGCCAAGACAACTTTTGCAGCGTTTATACCTTCAGCAGCTCGTCCCCGCTGTGAGCCAATATTCTCCCAGACTGTAGAGGGCGGCATAGGGCTCTACGGCATGGATAAACACACACAAGAGCCAGTCCGCCATGTTTTTCCACGTGGGACTGTCCGCGTAGTTAGAAAATTTCTTAGGTGCGTGGTGCGGAAACTTTGGGCCGTGTGGAGGGGCATGGTTGCTGAAATTATGTAATTTGGCCACGTGGAGCCATGCGGACCTTGCGGATGCTTCAAGCACAAACCAAGCTTTAGAGACATATGTCATAAACAACCACACATGTACACAGACTAAAGTGCAATTACAGATTTCTGACTAAACTATCTTTCAGATTTTCAGGTTATAAGAAGAAACCAGATTGTCCAGAAATAACTGGTATACCTTTGATCCATGAGAGAGTTTTGGTGAGTTTTCAGAGTAGGAGATAGCACATCGAACACATTTTAACCATCAAAACTCTTGTCGTCAAACCAATTCTTGTTGTGCACAGACACATACCGTTGTGGTGTGGCCCTCTTCTATTTTGCACAATAACAGATAAAGTGGTGGTTTCAGAAGAATGACTTTTACATCAACCAGGTACAACCGATACGAAAAAAATACTAGGGTCTGCTAATGACTGCTGGGCACCCATTTCCTGTGGTGGCAAACAAACCAAAGTCACCAACCCCCTCACTTAGTTTGAAACTTGAAATGTGTGTGCTGTTGAGCTTATCTCAAAAATGGGCTTTTGCACCAAGACCAACATCTTCATTAGGCCAAAGGACGTTGCTCTCTCGTCAGAATGCATCTTCACAAACCAAAGCCATGCCATTGGTTTCTGCTTTACTCAGAAAATACTTTATTCTGGAAACTCTTCCCAAGAAAACTGTAATAGTTCAGCTTTAGCCAGTTCTGTCCTGTACCAACATCATTTAACATGATAATTAGTGTCCGAGATGTATAGGAGCTCTGAATTTATTTATTCTGTTATTTATTTTAGTTATTCTGACAGTTCAGTTGAATGACCCATACTCATGATGAACCTACTTAAACACCAATTCTTGGATTTACAACCATCTTGACTGCTTCCTGATACTCAAGTATTCTCATCAATGTAAAATGATGTTATCTAAATTGAAAATGGTCTCAGAATACTTTTGGAGGTGTAAGAGCACTAATGTTCGCTGACTGATCAAACCAACAAAACTTTAGTTTTTAAAGAAGTGCACTTGATCTATATTACTGTATCAAGTTTGTTTGATTAGCAGCAATCTGCATTGCCAGTAAAGGGTTCACTGGGTTTACTGAGCCATGTGAACAAATTTGTAATCACCCTTCCCCAGTTTAGTGAACCATACCCACAGATTTGGATTTTGGGCAGCGTATCTAGTAAAGTTGCAGAGATTGATAGATTCACAATTGCAGTATTTCAAACCAAAGGGTTGATCATTTTGAGCATAGGGGTGAACTATTTATTTTCGCTCTAATCAGCACAATCCACAGATATCTGAGGTGAATAAAGGCTGGTTTATACTCTGTGAGCTCCGCAACGGAGAGACGCACACGGAGCGTCTGAAAGGTTTTCACATTCGAACTTCTGTTCAGGCAGCGGAGTGCTGCAAAGCAATTCCCCGCAGGACAACAGAGGGCGTAGCGCTATTCTGTGATATCCTGCCACCATGACACTCATGTATCCGGTTCACGATAGTGTATTTACTCATGTGTTTACATTGTTTTAATGTATTTCAGAGACTTTTTAACATGGACTATTTTGTCCTTCATTCTCCTCCACCTCTTCATCCAGTCACGATGCGTTCTTCAATCTATTCTGGGTCTTCCGCTAAATATTTTTTTACTTGTTAACGGAGCAACGGCGGTGCTGGTGACGAAGTTACAGGAAGCGTCATCCTGACCAATCACAAGCTTGCGGTCTCCGTCACTTTCGACGGATGTTTAAAATTTGGGGCATGTCTACGTCACCCTCCGCGAGCCAGTCGGAGAGCCCTTGCGCCGACGCAAAATGGTGGTGTGTGCATCCGTTTCACGCAGACGGACCGAGTATAAACCAGCCTTAACACTGAAATTAGTCAAAGTTCAACTGAATATTGTGTTTAGTTCATCCTATTCCTATGCTCATACACCAAATGTTCACTATAGCCGTGTTTCCACTATAGGAGTTCTGGGAAATTTCTAGGAGGCAGGAAGGTGACAGTGAAAATACGATGACTTGGTCCTCTCAGCCGTTGACCCTTTCAGGAATTTGGTAAGACGTCAGCAAATCACGAACATTTTGGCAGTGAGTGATGTCACCTATCAATGCCAAAAAGACGTCCATGGATTTTAATAGCATTTAAAAAGTTTCATTCTGTCAAAGTATGCCCTAATTCAATCCATTTGGGGTGACTGGGAGAGCGGCTGATGTAAAAAGTGGAATTTAATGATCAAAACAAGTGCCAATTTTACAGCAACCAATATAAGGGTGTTGTGGAGGGATTTCTGCCTCATTTTTCAGTATTAGTAGCAATTTTAAAGCAAAGTGAATGTATATATTTTTTTCCTTTCATTCTTCTTCACCAGCAACACTGCCAAATTTAAAAATGCCAGTTGTTTAGCGACATCTGCTAATGTCATTTCCTGCCGAGTTACAACCAACCTGCATGAGTTAACCACACATCCCACCCAGCGACTCTACTGGGATCATTTAAGAGTGCATACCCCAGTTCAGGTACTCGGTTAATTCTTGAAATGGCCCGAAATAGTTGGTCACTTTGATTACTTTGATTTGGACATGGTGACATTTTAACTGTGAATTTGTGAATATCTGTACAGCTTAACCGAAACTGAAAGGTCTGGGATTCAAATTCCGGGCAAGCCCCCTAATATGTTATGATAAAGGTGTTGCAGAGGCTCAATAGACACTCCAGAAAAATTGCAAAGTTTGAAAAAAATAAATATGTGTATTGGAAACAATACGCAGCAACTCAATGAGACAACAGCCACTGCCAAAAGAAAAGTGAGAGAAAACCATGGATTGATTCAACAGTCCGCTCAGATCCAGGATTGTCCTCTGGTGCTGAAAACCAAAACTAAACCCTGTAACTCAAAACAGGGGAAAATGACAGACTTCGAATCCCAAACTCATCCAAATAACAATAACAAACTAAGATTTGGCACGCAGTTGGATTCAGATTCAATTAGGGAGATCATGCAGGGCATTTCATAGCTCACCAAAGTAAGACAGAGAGACATGATGGTTTAATCAATGACTAGAAATATTGGACCAACCCCACGTGACGTCAGCCGTAGGTTTCTCAAGAGCTGAACTGAAGCCCAGTGGGCGGTTCCCACCACCGCTATCTTAGCCGTGTCACACGTCTCCTCTCTCCCGGACAAAACAAAAATGGGTAAAGAAGTGGAGCTGTGAGGATGGAGGCAGATATTTGACACAGATCAAACTGAGCCTATGTAGCTATGAGCTAACCAAAGTTAACAGAGGTGTGCGGGTGCTTTTAGCCAGAAACACGCGGTTGAGCCACTTTAACTGTCTGTCTCTCTCGCTCACTCTGTCTCTCTCTCTCTCTCTCTCTGTCTATCTCTCTCACTGTCCGTCTGTCTGTCTCTGTCTCTCTCTCACTCTCTGTCTCTCTCTCTCTCTCTGTCTGTCTCTCTCGCTCTCTCATTGAATAGTTACAGCATAATAGCTACCTAATAGTTCAGATAAGTTACATATCGATTGTATTTTAGTTGATGCAGGTAATGTTTTTGTTGTCATCTGAGATAGTTGGGCTTGAGAGATTAAATCAGAAACTTTAGATTATTATGCAATAAAATTCTGACATTAAAGACAACAGTTGAGTAAAAGTCACAATCAAAGCAAGGTGTAAGCGTCAGCAGCTGTCATTCACACGAGTCCTTTGAACTTAAGGGCGATAGATGTAATCAGCACAGTCGGACCTGCACCGTTGCAGCCTTTTCTTTAAAAAGTCACTTAGTTGCATCACAGGCATTTTTATTTTTCCACTGACATTTATTGTGGTGTAGTGCAGCACTTTGCTGCAGATGACCTTCCTTTAGCTGCAGCTCCCTCCTGCGGTACACTACAGCAGCTGGCTCTGGTGCACATTAATCAGCTAACAGGCTGACCAGCAAATTTTAAACTGCTTGCAATATTTAATTTGTTCTACATTCTGTTTTAACATGATTTGAATAAATTACTATCAATGAAAGGGCCACCACTGTGAGAAAATGTTCATGTGAGATCTACTTCATAAAAGCAAAATACCCTAAATGGCTGTTAGGTGGCTGAACACCTCCCCCTGGTGTTTAACTCTTTAATGGTGCAGAATTCAGTTTTTGCAGATACATTCAAATTTAATGAACTTTTTAGATTCTGACAAACAGCTGTAGTGAGTCTCTTTCTCCAATTCTCATCCTCCCTCACACACACCACCAATAGTAAAGAGACTTTTATATTTTACACACTTTTTCAAACTTCTGCATACGTTCAGATCAAACTGGTAAACGATCATCTTACTCAGCAGTGAGGAAGCATCACCACATGCTTTGTTCAGTGGTCTAAAACAGCTCGTGTTAATGTTCTTAGTGATGCTTGTGGTTTTAATTGCTGCAGCTTGTTAAAATGTCTCATGTGGTGTTCATTTGGGTTTTCCGGTAGATATCAACCAGAAAATCAAGTTTTATTTATCCAGAATATTTATTAAAAGTCTGTAAAGGTTGTAACAAACTTCAAATTTTTTTTTAGTTATAAAAGTTTCAAAGACCTTAATTTTGCACGTTAAAAGCTTTTATTTTGGTAATAATTTTTAAGATGATTTTTTAATGATTCCAAGCAGATTTTGGAATTGCAAATGCATCTTCTGTATCTGAATTCCACCACGCTGCTTTATTTATTTACTTTTGCATTTCTATGTTCAAACTTTGTTTCGACAAAGTTTCAAAAGAGATGACGCCAATAGATAAAAAAATCTTGCTTCACTCAAAGGAAGTGGCAAATGAAACAGACCCAGACTGGAAAATGTCTTATAGGCAGAGTGTCTGCAGATATTATCAAATCTTAAGGCTGGGTGCTTGGTTCTTTTCCCACAATCAGTTTTCAGTTTCACACACAAGCACAGACACTAATAACTGCCCCAAGACCCCTTCACCTCAAAATGAGCCCACTGCAAGAACGCCCACGGGTCTGGTGTTTGCATGACTCTGTGGTATCTTGCAACATCCTCATATCTGAAACTTCCCCTGCAAGACGTGTGCATTGTTCAGGAGGGTTAGTTTGTTATTTATAGCAAGTAAAAACAGCTTTAATACAATATATTAATAAAACCAGACTTTTATAGGAAGAAATGTGTGATGTCCTGGTTTAGGCTGACAGAGGGCACTGGTGCTCTATGAAACGCTCCACACCTCCGGCTGTTTAATGCTGCAGAACTTATACAACAGTTGTGCAGAGTGCTACATCAACACCTAGCAGCAGCAATAAACAGATGTTGTCTCTATCAAATTATTGTGTAAGCACATCAGCCTCCCATAGCTGATTGTGGAAGATCCATTAGAGCATCAAGAGCAGCGTTTTTCTTATGCTACATCTTGCATTTTCACATTATTTGGCCTGACAAGAACATTCATATTCCCAAAGGGTAACATGCAGAAAGTTGCACAAACATACAGCAATATGGATTTAATTAAAATGATCACATAATTTGTTTTGGTTATAAAAAAAAACACTGATGCACTTATAGGGTTCATAGCAGCATATAAAAGATCCTGAGATAAAATTTCAATGTGAATGGAAGTGATGGTCATCATCGTGATGAGAGGAGGAATGCTTTTTTATGTTTGTGTGGGAGGACGAATGCAACAGCTGCCCTTGCAAAAATATTTGATGCTAACATAAGGAGGCTACCAGTAATGCTGTTGATGATGGAGGCTGCCCAGTCCTCCTGTTTATGCTGTGACTCACATCCAGATCACTTCTGTTTATATTGACATGGCTCTGATCACCCAGGCCGGCTGAACAAATGGCTAATCTTTGCTTCTAGCTTTAGCACAGACGGCGCCACAGCAATGAGAGTTTTGCAGGTTTATTTGTGAGGGAGATGGAGGTGAAAGTTGAAGAGTCAATCTGTGGTTCTCTGCTGGGTTCATCTGGGCAGACTTGCTGCTGGAGGCTGAGAGAAGAAGACTGCTACAGACAAAGTAGATTAGTCTTGATATATAAGAAACATTAAAGCCTAACTTATACTTCTCCATGGGTACGGAGCACGCAATACCATTATGCATCAGCGCAAGGCCTCTGCAACAGGCCTGCAAAGGGTGACAGAGACAAGTCCATATTTTTAACTCGAGATTACAAGCTTGTGATTGGTCAGGACGCCGCTTCCTTTAAATCCATCAACAGCACCACCATGGCCCTCTCAAAAAATAAAAAGAGTGCCAGAGATATCCAGCGGTAGACACGGAGCAGATTGAAAAACGCCTCATGGAAAAAGTCCAACACTATAAATGTTTATACACCAGTGGCTGAAGAAGTACAAAGATACACAATAAGTGTTTTATTTGCGGACGTAAATTACAGGAAACCTGGGTTTAGGGGTGGTGACTGCATGTAGAGGTGGAGGAGAATGAGAGATGATGTGACTGTGTTAAAATATCTAATACACTTTCATGGACTGGATACATGACTGCATTGTTGGCAGGATACCCAAAGAAGTATGAAGTATGAGGCTTAAAGTGGCTGTCTGGAGTATTTCTTTTATCTGATGGCACCATCTAGTGGCTGACAAGCGTATCACACCAAGAGTCGTTCAATTTGGTTTTTTAAGATGGCAACTGCACGTTTCTTGTTTATAAATGTGCTTCTGTAGCCGACAAACAGAGCTAAAAC
>SSNS01000095.1:1889333-1910197 GCA_006937985.1 Aphyosemion australe
TGTATATATATATATATGGGTGGGAATTGAACGCGTTAATTATGATTAATTAATTAGAAAAAATAACGTGTTAAATAAAATTAACGCATTACGGGGATGTTGAATTGGGGGATGTTGAAGTTTAGCAGCAGAATCCATGCCCTAAATATCAATATAGTCAAGATGCACCTCTAAAGAAAGCTCAGAACCTTGGCTACAAGCCCATTTTTTGTGTGCTCCAAACACAACTAGAACTACAATCAAATGAGTGATCAGAAATCCCTCTTCATGTGTTTTTGCCTTCATTTCTGTCTCTAATGATGCTGTAATTTTAAGAAAATGTTATTAGCTATTTCAGCAAATCTGGGAACCCCAAAGTAAGGCAACTTTGAAGAATTTTAAAACCACTTTTTCAAGGTTAATCTTTCAAGGCATAGTTGAAGTCAAGGACATGGGAGTGTATTAAAAGTGTCAGTAGGGGGCAAACTTGGTTCACCTATTTAGAGTAACTGACCTCATACCAACTGGGAGACATATTCAGAAGAGAGAAAGAAAGTTAAGAGGGGTTGTTCCATGAGTTTATGTTCATTAACACCTTGTTCTTCACTCAATAAACTGTCAAAGATAGTAGAATTGTTATCTAAATAAGCAACATCCTAACTAAACTAAGTCAGTGACGATTTTGCTATTTTAGCATTGCTCTTGTTTAAAACCAATAAAGAGGAGAAAATACTTTCCTTGCAAATAAAGGGGCAAAAATTATTTTAAAGGTTGAATATGGAACATTTTAATTAAAAGCTATATTTAAAAAATATATTTAATACCTCCACGGGGCGTTTAGAGGTGTACAGGATGAAGCTACAGTTGTTCCTTTAAAAGCTATATTTAAAAAAATAAATAATAAAAATTTTATTTTGACGGGCACAACACTGGGTTTATGTTTACATCTACCAGCCACTAGAGGGCACCGTTGTGGTAAAAAGTCAGCTCAGCAAGGCGAGGCTGGGACTGTGTAAAATGGCGGACTCGACAAGTAAAGCAGCTGATTCTGAGCCCAGAAGTTGTTCCAACGGTAAATACTGTTGTAAAATAAACGTATTAGTAGAAATTAGTCCTTACCCTGTACGATTCATCACCGGACATGGTGCTGGCTGGTCACGAACCAACACCCTGACGGCTGGAAAATTTGTTGTTGATGCAGCTACAACCTCTGACCACTGGGTGTCGCTATGTTGTCCATGTACCATATTCAACCTTCAATAGAGAAAAAAAAACAAATTCCTAAAAATTTGACTATCAATATGATGTAAACTCATATTATATTTGTTATGATTAATATATAGATATTTTAATATGCATAAACAAAAAAAAAGAATAGCACCATGTTCAATTTTTGTGGTTTTCTATTTTGGTTTCAAACCAGTAGGATTAACTGGTTTTGACTCATATCCATCACAGTTCAAATAACTTTTAAAATTCCTGCCCTTTCTTTGGGATTGGAATAATTTTCCATGCCTATTAATTAACCTTCTTGTACTTCCTAACTGCTGTGATGAACACTTCCCATTTCCAGCCCAGCTGATAAGTGCTGCACATTAAAAGTCCCACACATGACCACTCTTTCTTCAACACAGCCCTCCAATTGTTCATTCTGATTTCATTTAGCATTTGTGAACCGTGGCAAGGCAAGCAGCCATTTTTCAGGGAGATAGCAATATATCTCTGGGAACATGACTCCTCTGACACTGGAAAAAAATTATCTTCATTTAACATGACCCACTGCGGCTTACTTTGGCTTCTAGGTTGAAGGTTGAAAACTGTAAAGTCATTCTCCTCTGCAGCCACTTCTAAGACCTTATAATGGAGGAACATAAAACTATGAATACTCTGCAGTCGAGACCATCTGTGCAGGATGACTCAGAGGAGACATCTGAGCCCAGATGCATAAATCTCTAACTTCTTAACAAAATAAATCAATGCATGTGTTTCCTCTTTGATTAACATATCTTCCTGTTTGGGTTTCTGTAAATCGTAAAGGGGCAGTAAAATCTAAAACCACATTTGTTGTTGTTGAATAAAGGCAACTTGGGTGCTCAAATGTAGCATTTCTGTGTAAGTTAGTAACCTTGAAAAGGTGAGAGAGAAACAGTTGGTTCTGAGAAAAGCTGATGTTTTTGTAATACACAAGCCACACCTGCTTAGATCTGCATGTTCAAACCCATTTCAGTATCAGCAATATACAAACGCTGGTTGCAGCAATGCTAACCACAAAGCAATGCTAGGGCAGACTACTGCTAACGCTAGCCTGAGCTGCTAACAGCCTTGTTGGATGAGAGGAAAATAACATGTTGGCGCACCATTCACATTCCAGTATATAATGGGAATATCCAGACTATGAATTAATACCAGATATATCCGTAGCTTGTGGTCCATTCTCTCGTTCCTCCGTAAACCATCACTGTGCCGCACACTCTCATTCTTGTTTTCCTGCACTACCGAGGACACGGACCAGCCCGATCACTTCCTCCTTCGGGACCACAGGATGCCGCTTTTAATTAATGTTTTAATTAACATTTAACTGTTGTAAATTTTAGTGCTGTCATGAAATAAAAATTTTATTTAGATTAATTAATTATGACCTGTAATTAATTAATCTAATTAATCTCGTTTTTAATCTCACCTACTAATGGCTGAGAAAATCCCTCATTTTGATGTATTTTTATTTAAATTCATTACATTATTGTGTCAGACTAAAAGATTAATATATAACAAAAATAAACTGGCTTTATAAAGTCATTTATTGTTTAACAGACTTCTTAAATTTCTTTTTACATCACCAAGGTGGAATAATTCTGTGCTCTTTTGTCAGTCTCCAATAATTAGAAATTAAAAATAAAACATCAGGTCCATATAGAATAATCTAAGTTAACACATCAAGGAACGCTTTTTTGAACAATGCAAATAGTGATCACAGAACTTGTTACTAAAACATTTATCTGAAATTAAAACAGACCTGTAGATTACAGTGCTGTAAGTTAACATATCAACACTGACAGTTTATTTTAAAAAATTATGCTTTTTCACAAAATCTGACATGTGGTATGGCATGATAGTTAAATATAAATAGAATTACATGAAATAAATAAAAATTTAAAATAAAAAATCCCAACAGGTAGACTAGAAAAGTCCCAGTAAAGTTATAGATTAAAATAGAGATTAAAAAAAATAGTGCACTAAATGTGGCTGTGATTAATCTCAATGAATCTCATAATTTGACACTCCTAGTAAATTTAACATATGTACAATGATTATAATCTTACTTCACTTCTCTGCTTGGTTTACACATTTTATTCCATATTTCATGGAAAAACAGTATTTTTATTTTTTTTATGCATGCGTGCACTTCTCATCGTTTTGCATCTATCCTCGGGAGATGGAGGGAATGAAATGTTTTACCACCCACATCACCTTCGCCAAAATGATGAAGCACAAGTGATTCTGTTCCACATCTCCTCTGCCTGTTGTTTTGGACTTTTTCAGGCTTCTAACATCATGACACAAGGTAAAAGGTAACAGACCGTGATGCAGCTTTAGCAGGAATAAGTTTAGTTCTTAACACTACGACTGAAAAAAATGCAGTGCAGCATCAAAAACTCAAGGGCAGAATTTTTAGATGCTCATTCACATTCTACATCCACTACTGCATGTTCGTGGCAAGGGGAGAGGGAGGGGCAGGGTGCACCCTGGACATATTGTAAGTCAAAGAGAGATCAGAGGGCCAACAACAACAAAAACACACAAGACTCAGCATTTAGCCTGGCAGGGGTGTTTGGAAGCTCGAGTCCACAATAAAACCCATGAAGGCACACAGAGGGCATGCAAACACCTCAACACTGCACAGCTGAGATTTAAACAGCAGACCTTCTACACATGAGGCAACAAACATGCCAATGTGCAGCTTAGAGGCTTTTTATAATTACCCAACACCATTTCTGTGACTCTAAAATTTGAGCAAGTACTAAATATAGATCCAAAAATGGAACTTTTAATAAGTGTTTTCTAATTTTCATTGCTAAATGCAATAAATGCAAATATGTAGAAGAATTACTTCATTTGTTTAGTTCTTACTGACCTACTGNAGACGGCGCCACAGCAATGAGAGTTTTGCAGGTTTATTTGTGAGGGAGATGGAGGTGAAAGTTGAAGAGTCAATCTGTGGTTCTCTGCTGGGTTCATCTGGGCAGACTTGCTGCTGGAGGCTGAGAGAAGAAGACTGCTACAGACAAAGTAGATTAGTCTTGATATATAAGAAACATTAAAGCCTAACTTATACTTCTCCATGGGTACGGAGCACGCAATACCATTATGCATCAGCGCAAGGCCTCTGCAACAGGCCTGCAAAGGGTGACAGAGACAAGTCCATATTTTTAACTCGAGATTACAAGCTTGTGATTGGTCAGGACGCCGCTTCCTTTAAATCCATCAACAGCACCACCATGGCCCTCTCAAAAAATAAAAAGAGTGCCAGAGATATCCAGCGGTAGACACGGAGCAGATTGAAAAACGCCTCATGGAAAAAGTCCAACACTATAAATGTTTATACACCAGTGGCTGAAGAAGTACAAAGATACACAATAAGTGTTTTATTTGCGAACGTAAATTACAGGAAACCTGGGTTTAGGGGTGGTGACTGCATGTAGAGGTGGAGGAGAATGAGAGATGATGTGACTGTGTTAAAAAATCTAATACACTTTCATGGACTGGATACATGACTGCAATGTTGGCAGGATACCCAAAGAAGTATGAAGTATAAGGCTTAAAGCGGCTGTCTGGAGTATTTCTTTTATCTGATGGCACCATCTAGTGGCTGACAAGCGTATCACACCAAGAGTCGTTCAATTTGGTTTTTTAAGATGGCAACTGCACGTTTCTTGTTTATAAATGTGCTTCTGTAGCCGACAAACAGAGCTAAAACACGTTGTTTTACTAGTATTATTCTTATGTCATGTTGTGTTTTCATATATTTATATTTTAAAGACTTATTTGTCCGTGAAAAGTTCATCAACTCTGCATCAGCCGAGGTACTTCCTTAACTCTGGAGCACGTAAGTGGTAGGGATGCAACGGTACGCGGTAAAATCCCGGACCGTTCGGTCCTCCCTGCACGGGACAATCTACCCTCGTGTACCGCGGGACTTCGGTTTTGCCATTATTTTCGCACTGGTCCTTTTATTTCATGCTTTACACGGCACCAGGGTGTGTTTGACTGTCCAGGCAGATGCATTTCATTCCGTGTGCCCGCTCTAGTCTCGTCTGAAGCTGCTCACAGCAGACCCCCCTCCCTACCCGCGAGTAAATATCCAGTCACAGGTTTGACCCGCCCCACTGAGCTGAAAGTTTGAGCAAAACAAGCGCTACAGAGAGAAACTAGCCACGGCGACATGCGACGCGCCGTCTTCAAACAAACCTTCCGTGTGGGAACATTTCTGGTTTGCAGTTGAATATAAAGACGAGGAGAGAAAACGGTGAACTCAGAGGCTCACTTTATTTGACGCCACAACCACAACCCCTCACACAACACACTCCCGAGTCGGGACCTTCCTTGGACATCCTACAATTCCAAATTACGCGTCCCTCCCGGTCCCGCTTCGGTCGCCCTAGCCTCTCACTGACATCACATTGAAAAGGCAATTTAAAAGTGACATTTCTGTTGGTCTCTGAACATATTATTACACACTGGACTACAAGTAATACATCTGAAAAGTTACATTATTGCGTGAATAAAATAAAGTTTGGAAATTTCAGATTTTCTTAAGCATTTCTACAATTCAAAGTGGACCGAAACCGTGACCCAAAAACCGAGGTACGGACCAGACCGTACGGGGAAAGTGGACCGTTGCATCCCTAGTAAGTGGTAGTCTAACGCTATTGGTTAGTTCTGACCGGCGCTCAGTTCATATTGCATGGAGCTGCAGGGGGCGGACTTAGCAACAACAAAAAAACGTATCGCTTACATTATCTCACACTACATGATAAGACAATCACTTTTACGAATTTCTGAAAAATCATACATAGTTCCTGAAAGAGGAAAACTCCAGACAGCCGCTTTAACTGTAGAAGTTGTCTTTCGAACATAATTTTGCTCATAGATTGATTTGTGTAACATGCTGATCATCACTGAGCCCTCTAAAGCTCATGGCTGGTGGGAAATGCAGTCCTGGGACATAAAATGTTCACTCCATTGAAACTGATATTAATGGATCCAGAAAAACAAGAAGCAACAGGATGATACTTTTTTCTTTCTTTGAAGAAAAACATGAAAACAATTATAAGGATCTTGTGGGTTTAAAGACTAATAAAACATTTGTGATTTGAAAACTAAAGACAAGCTGCAGAGGTGTGTAACATTGTTGCCTTGCAGCTAGAAGGTCCCAATGCAACTACAGACAGGGAATTTGCATGGTTTTCTTAAGCATGGGTGGTTTTTCTACTCCAGTTTCCACCCTCAGACTGAAAACATCCATGTTTAGGTTGTTTTTTGTCTTTAAAATTAGCCCCAGGTGTGTGTGTGTGTTAGTGTGTGAATGTGACGCTGTGGCGGACTGGCAACCTGCACAATAACACCCGGGGATAGACACCAGCTTCCTGTGGTGCTGAACAAGATAAAGCTTGTTTTGATACATAGAAATCGAAGGAGCTAAAACAATTGTGTCTTTTGCCCAATTTATACTATGGTTGCAGCAAACTATAAAACTCAAAGAACAGTCCAATTTCAAGATAAAACATGTTAAAGCTTCCTTTATTCACTTGTGTTTTTCCGTTTGCGATGCACTCGCCCCTTCCTAAATCCCTTCTGTAATAAAGAGAGTGATACTATGTTGACGTTTATTTTCTGCTCCCTGATTCGTTTTACACAGAGCAGTTGCAATTCATTTTAAAGTTGGATGAAGACAAAATAGGGTCAATAGACTGTTTAATTTATTCCCACCGTGTCCGTAGACCTTGAGCTGTGAAATTACAGAACAGAAACTGAGGGAATAGAGAAACTTTGAAGCCACTGAAAGACCACATCTGCCTGCAGAGCGTACCCCCCTACTGCTCTTGTCACCCTCTTTCATGCTGTTTGTTGTGCTTGTGCACATCAAGATGTATGTGTGTGCGCGCGTGCACTGGCTCCTTCTGCTTGAATGCACGACCACAGATCACAGTCAGTCATCCTTGACCTTGTGAAAAAGACTTTAGAGAAGTTTTTAAGAGAACGACACATCAGCTTACTCTCCACTACATCATACTCTAATCACACAAAAGCTCTCGGTGCTGTCCTGTTGGGCTGTTATTGCATTTTGATGGTTGCTGTTTATGCAGGATTCATAATCTTGACTTAAGTGGCCCATGAGAGCAGGACAGACTGACCTAGAAGTTTAAATGACAAGCCGGCACAGCCAAGGTCAATGAACTTAACAGTTTTATTCTTTCATGAGTACTTTAAAGGAGCAATATGTAAGAATTCTGCAGTGAAATAATCACAAAACAGTCTAATGGTAAATGGCCTGTATATGTATAGCGCCTTCTTAGGGTTCTACCACCCCCCAAGGTGCTTCACAACACAATCAGTCATCCACCCATTCACACACACATTCACACGCTGGTGGGGATGAGCTACATTGTAGCTACAGCTGCCCTGGGGTGCACTGACAGAGGCAGGGCCTGCCGTACACTGGCGCCACCGGTCCCTCTGACCACCACCAGCAGGCAAGGCGGGTTAAGTGTCTTGCCCAAGGACACAATGACAGTGACAGACTGAGCGGGACGCGAACCTGCGACCTTCCGATTGCAAGGCAGCCACTTAACTCCTCTGCCACCATCGCCCTATAATGTCTCAATAATGTTGGCAGGAAGGTTAAATTGAAACATTTTTCATTCTCAGCAGGCTATGGGGGTTGTCAGTTTATCTCCTTTCAGAAACCAAAAGAGGGACGTAGTTACTGTTTACAATCAGTGAGTTTGTGATAATCTGAGCCCATGATCTTGAGTCAGAAAAGGGTACAATGCCTTCTCCAGGTCAGGGACGAGGTCCTGCCTTAAGTGGAGGAGTTTAAGTATCTCTGGGTCTTGTTCACAAGTGAGGGAAAGATGGCGTGTGAGATCAATAGTTGGATTGGAGCTAGGTCTGCAGTGATGCAGGCGTTGTACTGGTCTGTCGTGGTGAGGAGAGAGCTGAGCCAGAAGGCAAAGCTCTTGATTTACCAGTCAATCTACGTTCCTACCCTCACCTATGGTGACAAGCTTTGGGTAGTGACCGAAAGAACGAGATTGCAGATACAAGCGGCCAAAATTAGTTTCCTTTGCAGGGTGTCTGGGCTCTCCCTTAGAGATAGAGTGAGAAGCTTGGTCATCCAGGAGGGGCTCGGAGTAGACCCGCTGCTCCTCCACATCGAGAGGAGCCAGTTGAGGTGGCTGGGGCATCTGGTTAGGATGCCTCCTGGACGCCTCCCTGGTGAGGTTTTCTGGGCACGTCCAACCGGGAGGAGACCCAAAGGAAGACCCAGGACACGCTGGCGGGACTATGTCTCTCGACTGGTCAGGGAACGCCTTGGGATTCCCCCGGACAAGCTGGCCCAAGTAGCTGGGGAGAGGGAGGTCTGGGCCTCTCTGTGTAGGCTGCTGCCCCCGCAACCCAACTCCGGACAAACGGAAGAGATAGTGTGGATGGAAGGAGTTTGTGAGGTTGCCGAGTCTGCGCCAAGCTAACGCTGCAGCTCTGGCCTTCGTAATTCGACACCAGCAGGCAAAAAGCTCCAGAGTTGTTAAAATAACCGAAGCCAGTAAACAAGAGCGACCCAGAAGTTATTTCTTGTACCCTAAGAAGTCAAGGCATCTTTTTGTTTTACTCTAATATCAGGTGAAGCAGGCTAGAGGCTAACGTTGAGCTAACAATGCTAATGGTGAATTAGAAGCAAATAGTCAGCTCAAAAAATATTTCAAGCTACTTTTCCAATTACTAACAACTCAATATTACAGTGAAATCTGTGTGAAGTGAATAATGAGTCAATTGTGGCGTTTTACTTCCTTTAATGAGTCGTTCAGAACTAAAACAACAAGCTAACAGCAAGACAGCAAACAACCACACTTCCTCTTATGCTAGAGGGATACTACCGTAATAAGTGTAGTAAGTGCTCTCTACTGTAAAAGACCCAAGAGTGCTAGCACCAGATAAGACAATGTATTCATCTACTTATCTTACTCATCTTCTGATCCAGAACTAGCAACAGCCATGAAATTCTCAGAACGGCAGTGAGAAAGTGACATTTTGCTTAGAAAAAGGGACTGCAGTACCCATATTAGACCACAAGATGCCTTTCTTACTTCATTTTTACATATTGCACCTTTAAAGGTATTTTTTCCTTTTGCATCTTTGTTGGCAGGGCCGTAGCATCCCATGACTCCATGACATCTCTGTCAGCCAGCTGAAACAGTGTTCATTACTTTGGTCAGGAGGACTGATCTCAGCTCTGCGATGACAGTGCAGCCATTTCATTTCTAGTGATCACTGCTTTTCCACCTCAGCGACCACGGGCTTTAATGGTCATCAGGCAGCACAGAAACCTACTATTTTGTGTCACAGTAACACACAGTTCAAGTTCAATCACAATGATTGTGGAAAACATGCACCTGTGACCGATCAACTACCACTGCCTGTAATTGCAGAAATTGCTGGTGTCCTTTTATTAATAATAAAAAAAAAGATACAACAATTAAAAAAGTGATTATAAGCAACCAAATGAAATCCTAAATGTCCACAAAAAAATATTATATCAGGGCTTGGAAAAAAAAAATGCTGCAACAATGGGTCACAGCAATGGGAAAATGTATTTCAAGAGGTCTGAGAAAAATCTCATTTGGCACACACAAGTTTGCTGCAATAGCTGCAGGGGACGGGATGAGTGATTTCATTACAGCGGCGTTATGAATCTGATTGGTCACAGCTTACATGTGTCAAAACAACCTCCACTGGTTTCTAGTGGGTCTAAATGATATCAGTACGGTCTGAGGACAAAACAAAGGGCATGTGTTGCGACTGAAGGCAGTAGCAGTGAATTTGTTTTGGATTAGGTCGTGTGCTGCACACGTCAGTGAAAACAAGGTTTAAACAGTTTCATTAAATCAATAGAAATCTGTCAGAAAATAAACCAGCGGCATTGTGTTTGTGGAGAGTCATGACAGTTCACGTGAAGGTATTAAATCATGATTTAACAGAGCTTGTTGGAACATGTTAGTCTTCAAATGCACATAAAAACCTCTCTATGCAACATTTTACATGCTCAAAATATGAGCAGTGTGTTTTTTTAATCTGATTTTTATCTTTTATGACAGAAAATATTTTTTTAAAGAGGGCACACACCCATTTGAATAAATGTGCTGTGCTCTCTAGCATGAATAAATGCATTGTGAGTCGTTTTTGTGGAATAAAAGCTCTGGCGAGGAGTGGGGGTGCAGAAAATGGCAGAATTTGGAGTTTTATTCATTAATATTCATAATATGTGCACATCTCACCTCTGATTGGCTAAAAACAATGCGACTCTTCCACTGCCTCCGTTCACTCTTCTTTATTGGGTAAAAACTGCAATGTTGATGTTTTATCTCCATAAATAACACAAGCTTGAACCTGTTCCTCCCCAGCCAGGACACATAGGTGGGCCCCATATGGGATCTATATGGGCAAGCCATATGGGTCCCAACAGGGTTTGTTTGTGGTTTCTACAGTGGCCCCATGGGGGTTTGCCCAGAGTGATTTTTGTCCACGTAGATTTTAATGGGCCCTACATGGGTTTTCAGAGGGTTTGACCCAAACACCAGCAAACCCCTGTGGGGCCACCATGGAAACTGTGGACAAACCCTGTTGGGACCCATATGGCTTGCCCATATATTAGGGGTGGAGCCAAACCCGAATAACATGTTTTTTTATATTTGTATTCGAGAAGAAGAGAAACTCTGTCAAAAAGCAGCGCTTCCTCATGAGAGCCCCCCCCCAAGTTTCACTCAAATACAAATACTTTTCCCCACCAACAAATACAAATACCAGTTGCTTTGCACAGCCCTGCCATATATATTCCATATGGAGCCCACCTATATGTGCTGCCAGGGTCTATGTTGTGGAAATGCTAACGCTAGCGGTTAGCTTCTCCTAGTCGCTAAAGGAACACAGCCTTCTGTGGTCGCAAGCCAATGTGGTTAAGTCTATGAATGCAAATATGTTCCTGTGACAAAGAAGAGACTGGCTTCTGTCTAGTATTTTTTTATGGTTAAAGCAGGAAATAAGGGTAGAAGACCATTTTTTACATTCTGCATGCATGTGAAACTCAGCATGACCGATGGTACTTAAAAAAGGACAAGTATAGTACATTTCTCAGTGAACCGCCACTTTAACATGTTCTATTCTGGCTGTTGAAGCTAACAGAACAGTCGCTCTGGGTGCCATACCATTCCAGAGTGAGATACTTGTCCTGTTGAGAAATTAACTTTATTATATTTATGGTATGATGAACAACATCTGCTTAGGCACCAGAGAGGACAAGCAGAGACAAAAGAAGACAAACAGCATCAACATGGAGAGGGAGAAAGGGAGTGGAAGGACTAGAAGCAACAACGCAGCTAGGACAAAAAACTGCAGGGGTATAAACCAAACAGAACAAGTAAATAAAAATGAATAAAACACATAGTTGATAGTTGTGTTTGCATGTGTGTGCGTGTGTGTAGAAGTGTTTTTTGTACATGGTGTATGAGATGAGGGATGGGCCCCACATCCAGGCCCATGCACATCCCCCCCCCAGAGGACAGACAGCAACCAGTGGACATCGAGGGTTTTACAAGTGAAGTAGTTTTACTAACACATGCTTATTTCTCATGCAACCTTTATGCACATTCTACTGTCGTGGCGCCAGCAAGTCACAAACGATTTTAACAAGCAGGAAAAGTCACACCTCTGGGCTAAAAAGAGTGGAACGCTCAGAGAACTCACACTTACACGTACGCATTCATTAACCACTGAAACCATAATGGAAAGTTTATCAAATGGGGGGGTGTTTACAGTCTGTGGACCCTTGTTTCCCATACAGTCTGACAACTTTCACTACTATAGAAATGGGAGCTGTACTGAGATGACTAGTGAAACCTTCTCANCTTTTCCAATTACTAACAACTCAATATTACAGTGAAATCTGTGTGAAGTGAATAATGAGTCAATTGTGGCGTTTTACTTCCTTTAATGAGTCGTTCAGAACTAAAACAACAAGCTAACAGCAAGACAGCAAACAACCACACTTCCTCTTATGCTAGAGGGATACTACCGTAATAAGTGTAGTAAGTGCTCTCTACTGTAAAAGACCCAAGAGTGCTAGCACCAGATAAGACAATGTATTCATCTACTTATCTTACTCATCTTCTGATCCAGAACTAGCAACAGCCATGAAATTCTCAGAACGGCAGTGAGAAAGTGACATTTTGCTTAGAAAAAGGGACTGCAGTACCCATATTAGACCACAAGATGCCTTTCTTACTTCATTTTTACATATTGCACCTTTAAAGGTATTTTTTCCTTTTGCATCTTTGTTGGCAGGGCCGTAGCATCCCATGACTCCATGACATCTCTGTCAGCCAGCTGAAACAGTGTTCATTACTTTGGTCAGGAGGACTGATCTCAGCTCTGCGATGACAGTGCAGCCATTTCATTTCTAGTGATCACTGCTTTTCCACCTCAGCGACCACGGGCTTTAATGGTCATCAGGCAGCACAGAAACCTACTATTTTGTGTCACAGTAACACACAGTTCAAGTTCAATCACAATGATTGTGGAAAACATGCACCTGTGACCGATCAACTACCACTGCCTGTAATTGCAGAAATTGCTGGTGTCCTTTTATTAATAATAAAAAAAAAGATACAACAATTAAAAAAGTGATTATAAGCAACCAAATGAAATCCTAAATGTCCACAAAAAAATATTATATCAGGGCTTGGAAAAAAAAAATGCTGCAACAATGGGTCACAGCAATGGGAAAATGTATTTCAAGAGGTCTGAGAAAAATCTCATTTGGCACACACAAGTTTGCTGCAATAGCTGCAGGGGACGGGATGAGTGATTTCATTACAGCGGCGTTATGAATCTGATTGGTCACAGCTTACATGTGTCAAAACAACCTCCACTGGTTTCTAGTGGGTCTAAATGATATCAGTACGGTCTGAGGACAAAACAAAGGGCATGTGTTGCGACTGAAGGCAGTAGCAGTGAATTTGTTTTGGATTAGGTCGTGTGCTGCACACGTCAGTGAAAACAAGGTTTAAACAGTTTCATTAAATCAATAGAAATCTGTCAGAAAATAAACCAGCGGCATTGTGTTTGTGGAGAGTCATGACAGTTCACGTGAAGGTATTAAATCATGATTTAACAGAGCTTGTTGGAACATGTTAGTCTTCAAATGCACATAAAAACCTCTCTATGCAACATTTTACATGCTCAAAATATGAGCAGTGTGTTTTTTTAATCTGATTTTTATCTTTTATGACAGAAAATATTTTTTTAAAGAGGGCACACACTCATTTGAATAAATGTGCTGTGCTCTCTAGCATGAATGAATGCATTGTGAGTTGTTTTTGTGGAATAAAAGCTCTGGCGAGGAGTGGGGGTGCAGAAAATGGCAGAATTTGGAGTTTTATTCATTAATATTCGTAATATGTGCACATCTCACCTCTGATTGGCTAAAAACAATGCGACTCTTCCACTGCCTCCGTTCACTCTTCTTTATTGGGTAAAAACTGCAATGTTGATGTTTTATCTCCATAAATAACACAAGCTTGAACCTGTTCCTCCCCAGCCAGGACACATAGGTGGGCCCCATATGGGATCTATATGGGCAAGCCATATGGGTCCCAACAGGGTTTGTTTGTGGTTTCTACAGTGGCCCCATGGGGGTTTGCACAGAGTGATTTTTGTCCACATAGATTTTAATGGGGCCTACATGGGTTTTCAGAGGGTTTGACCCAAACACCAGCAAACTCCTGTGGGGCCACCATGGAAACTGTGGACAAACCCTGTTGGGACCCATATGGCTTGCCCATATATTAGGGGTGGAGCCAAACCCGAATAACATATTTTTTTATATTTGTATTCGAGAAGAAGCGAAATTCTGTCAAAAAGCGGCGCTTCCTCATGAGCCCCCCCCCCAGTTTCACTCAAATACAAATACAAATACCAACAGATACAAATACCAGTTGCTTTGCACGGCCCTGCCATATATATTCCATATGGAGCCCACCTATATGTGTTGCCTGGGTCAATGTTGTAGAAATGCTAACGCTAGCGGTTAGCTTCTCCTAGTCGCTAAAGGATCACAGCCTTCTGTGGTCGCAAGCCAATGTGGTTAAGTCTATGAATGCAAATATGTTCCAGTGACAAAGAAGAGACTGGCTTCTGTCTAGTATTTTTTTATGGTTAAAGCAGGAAATAAGGGTAGAAGACCATTTTTTACATTCTGCATGCATGTGAAACTCAGCATGACCGATAGTACTTAAAAAAGGACAAATATAGTACATTTCTCAGTGAACCGCCACTTTAACATGTCCTATTCTGGCTGTTGAAGCTAACAGAACAGTCGCTCTGGGTGCCATACCATTCCAGAGTGAGATACTTGTCCTGTTGAGAAATTAACTTTATTATATTTATGGTATGATGAACAACATCTGCTTAGGCACCAGAGAGGACAAGCAGAGACAAAAGAAGACAAACAGCATCAACATGGAGAGGGAGAAAGGGAGTGGAAGGACTAGAAGCAACAACGCAGCTAGGACAAAAAACTGCAGGGGTATAAACCAAACAGAACAAGTAAATAAAAAAGAATAAAACACATAGTTGATAGTTGTGTTTGCATGTGTGTGCGTGTGTGTAGAAGTGTTTTTTGTACATGGTGTATGAGATGAGCGATGGGCCCCACATCCAGGCCCATGCACCCCTCCCCCCCCAGAGGACAGACAGCAACCAGTGGACATCGAGGGTTTTACAAGTGAAGTAGTTTTACTAACACATGCTTATTTCTCATGCAACCTTTATGCACATTCTACTGTCGTGGCGCCAGCAAGTCACAAACGATTTTAACAAGCAGGAAAAGTCACACCTCTGGGCTAAAAAGAGTGGAACGCTCAGAGAACTCACACTTACACGTACGCATTCATTAACCACTGAAACCATAATGGAAAGTTTATCAAATGGGGGGGTGTTTACAGTCTGTGGACCCTTGTTTCCCATACAGTCTGACAACTTTCACTACTATAGAAATGGGAGCTGTACTGAGATGACTAGTGAAACCTTCTCACATTGACTCCTCTTGCAGAGCCAGAACGGGCTGGCTGCCTGACAATTTTATCTGAACATCTGATGAAAACAGCACCCGACAAAAGAGAGGTTTTGTGGTCTGGATGCAGTCGCATGTGTGTGAAGGTGGGTGGGTGCATCAAGCAGATAAGGAGGCATTTTTGAGTTGATTTGTATGTCTAGCCACCCAACCGACCCCCACTGTTTTTCTTGTGAAAACTACTAGTAACTGAGCAGAAGTAAGGTATTTAGTCTGTGTGTTTTATCTTTTAATCAAAGGTGCATTTTATTCAACATAAAATCCTTCATTTCTTTCATGAAACAGGAAGTATTTTCATTTAGAAGTCACAATGATTTACCTCCAACTTTATCTGCTAATCTGATCTCACCTTTAAAAAAAATCTCAAATCAGGAAGTCTAAGTTTGCCTTTGCAATTTCACTATTTTTCATATCTTAATGCAAAATTCGAGTCTTCAGTCGTGAAATAATATTTTGTTAGGAAGAATGTGGGACGATCAACACTTTGCACCATGTCACAGACTCAACCTTTTTTCTTCTGTTGTTTTCTTGAGAAGCAGGTGTTGATGCATATCACTGCAGATGCATATGTGCATAAAAAGGACTAAGGGGAGTAAGTTTCACATTAACATTTCTTTTGTCTGAGTGCACGAAAGCCACATGAATCGTGATCTGAAAAAATGTGATGGAAACAACAATCCGGTTCCTGTTGAATGGTTGAAAAGGTGGCGCTCACTAATCGGTGGTGTACGTTTTCATTTTGGGAAAATAAGCGTTGCTTATTTCTCAGGGTTGGTTTCCAGGAGGTTAGATATCACCGTGACTTTTAAAGGCGAATCGAGTTAGATTAAAATGTTAACCTGTAAAAAAATCATTCAAAACAATTAAAACATGGTTTTTGTGCTTTTTTCTAAGAAACACCTGTAGCATCATTTTTATCAGTGCACATCCGTGTCCCCTTCATCCCGCTCTCAGCTACAGCTAGCTACCTTTTTCTCTGCTGCACTGTCAGATAAAGTAATTGACTCTTGCAGTCTCCACTGAGCTGTCCTCTACGTGGTCTCTTAGGCTCCACACCCAATTACAGGCTGCAGCTCCCTCATGGACTGAGGTGAATATCTAGGGAAAAGTGAGCTCAGTCTTTGATGTAGAAGTGAAACTTAGGTGGACACCCATGAGCAAACCTACATAATGGTGTCATAACCTCGCACATCTATTAACTCATTAAAATGAAACAGGTGGCACAACACTGACACAGGACTCGGGATTTTGCACATTTAGCAGTCATGAGTGATCAGTTTAATCATTTACTTCACTCTGTTGTACAAAGTTAACGTGAAGCAGCAGCAGTGGAGACTTTTCTTCTGCTCACACCACACTACGGTGAGATTTTTCTCACTTATGTGAGGAGCTACTATGCAGAATTGACCTGCTACTAATCTTTCGAATGCACTAATTAGTGAAAACCACTTAATAATTCTCAAGCAGGGTCTGAAATAAAATTTTTGACTCACCGCAAAATATTTATCAACCAAAATTCTAAATGATTTAGATCTACTCAAAGCACGTTATTCTATAATATGATATTATGTTGGATCCAAACAGAGAGGAGTGACAACATCATTAATAAGAAAAACAACTTTTTAGTCATTTCAGATTTTTTTACTTTTTAGAAATGTTTTTAATGAACTCTTATTGAAATCAAGTCAGACTCCTTGTTTTCTCTGTCCATGACATCTAGCCTCCTGCTTCTGACAGTCTTTGTGCCACAGCATTACAGCCTCATTGGGGTCTTAGTCCCTGACAGACATGAATACGTAGACGCACCATTGGGCGCTGGAGAGCGTAACAGCATCGCAGCCATATTGGATGGGTCTCTCACTCTCCAAACACAACTGGAGTCAACGCAGGCTGAGCTACTATGCCTGTTTTTTTCTACATACATAACAGCCTACAGTTGCAACAACCGGCGCACAATTGAAAACAGATCACGTGGGACTTTTCTGAGACTTTTCTAGCCTACCTGATGGAATTTTATATTTTAATTTATTTTGTTTAATTATATTTTAATTATCATGCCATACCATGTGTCTGATTTTGTGAAAAAGCTTGATAAAATGTGTTTTTCAGTTGGGTCAGTAGAAATAAAGGCACTGGGGGAAAATGAAGACCAATCTAAGATGGCGGCCGGCCACTACGGCAGCGCTAGTCCACGGGGCGTCTACGTATTCATGTCTGTGGTCTCTGATCTCTGGAGAACACAGCTGCACCATGAGAATATCTGAAAGTGCGTCAGGGCTTATACTGGACCTCCAGTCAGTCCTATGACAAATGAGTTGTTACGGTTCTTCTCTCTAGCATACTGGCAGCAAACGGTGCAGCTCATTTGTGCAAATTCTGGTTCCTAATGTAGCTAGTGTCTTACGAGATCTCCAGTTCGCCACTTTTCATTAAATCTTCTGGTTGCCACTGGTCCTGGTGGTTTTTCTTCCAGTTTGACGACTTTTCTTTTTGAAGGCTGGCTGACTCCAGTTAAAAACTGCCACATTTCACTGCTAGTTTTAACACAAAGCTAACTGCTACTTTTGATAAACAGTGAATGGGATAGACGGAAATGACGTAGGGTGTGGCGCTCAAGTTTCGCATTCCCCTGTATACGTCGCATGCAGGCGGGAGAGGAGCGTCACAGAAATCTATCGAAGAGGACTGATAAACATAACTAGTTTGGTGCAAACATTTACTTGCCATGTGGCGGATGGCGCACAAAATTGTACAAATGGAGCAATTTACTCGCATTATGTTAATTTGGGACCCTGTTCCCAAGGAAGTAATTTTGATTTCAAAAGTGTGTGCGTGTGTGTACTTGTATAAACATCATACCCGAGAACAAAGGACAAAGTTTTCATCTATGAAGTGAGGACATTAGTTGCAAAGTTAGGACATTTTGCTTGGTCCTCGTGTTACAGAGCTCTACTCGTTAGTTTTAGAGGTATGGTGTGATTTAAGTTTTAGTTAAGTTAGGAATAGACTGGTAATAGGTATGATTAGGGTTAGGATTAAGCAGACTGCACACTGGAGGCATCAGTGGTGCGGAACGGCAGCAGAACGTCGCTGCTTCAATTAGAATCCATTATTGTCTATGGGTTGACCCAAACTGCGGCGCAGAGATTTTTAGGCACGTCCCAGAAGTAGCTCGCCACTTCTGGGATTTGTCAATTTCCACAGTTAACATAGACTAGACAGAAAACCACACATGGTTTCAGTGTAAAACGTCTGGTGATTTTCAAAATAAAAGACTATTGCAGCAATGTGATTGCATATCTATGTAGATTACATCAATACATGTGACATAACAACTTATTTAATCCCAGCAGTGGAGAGGAACAACATTTTATATGACATCAAACGTGAACTCCTTCTCCTACTTCTTCTTTGTGGTATAATGGCGGATGGCATAAACAAACCGTGACCTTTGAAGTCTCGAGGGATTTTGTGATTTCGCAAGTCCAGTGAAGAGGATGGCGGAGAAGCTGAGATTCTCCTGGTGTGTGTGTGTGTGTATTAATCCCTATAATAATTTGTCAGTTTATTTTAGATTTGAAAACTCTTGAAGGTTTCAATTGACAGAATTAAAATATTATAAAATTTTGTACAAACCAGACTTTAGCAGCAATGCTAACAGAAGAAAAAGGTTATTTTGTAATCAGACATTTTTGCTATGAGATGAAATTTTCCAGCCTGTTTTGCTATGAAATAGATGTAATGACTGTCCTTATTTTCCATTAACGGGGACCTAGAATATAAACCAACATTTTCCTTGTTGTTGTTGAATAAGACAGCTTGGGTGGTCAACAGCAGCATGCCAAAAAGTCAAAGCCGTGTGTGACCTACTTTTTATGTAAATTAGAAAGTTGAAAAAGGAGAGAGAAAACCTCCTGTTCTGAGAAAGCCTTCCTTAACACGTCATAAGGGGGAGCCACGCCTCCTCAAACCTGCATGTGTCTGAGGCCTTTTGGGGAAACCAACCAATCAGCACGTCCTGGCCGAGTGGGAGGGGTCAACAGCTCTTTTCACCGAAGGCCTGAGTAAGGGGGCTTAGAATGGCCTGTATCAGGGCTCCTGGGACAGATGAAAGCCAAAAAAAAATTCTTAGGCTTTTTGGAGGCTCAAAGCTCTGTTTTAGATTGTTGATTAATTGCATTCTAGGACACCTTTAAATATAACCACAATTTATCGTGAAACCAGTCTGTTTATTATTATGTGCATATCCTTTGACAACTTACAAGACAAACAAACTGAAGTGCAGACATTAAAATATCCCAAACAATCACACATGCACTTTAATCCAGCTCACAAACTGCAAAAATACCGTAAAGTCAAAAAACGATTTTATGCAACTTTTTTAAAGCTGTTCTGTGATCAGAATTAATTCCGTGCTCCACAACCGTAAAATTTACTACCAATAGTTAAGAATAAGGAAGCTTACTCATCCTCCCCTATATGTGCTGTATATGTTTAGTGGTGCTGAAGCCAAGTTTCTGTATCCAGCAGCTGCAATCAGGAAACCTCATCATGCTGAGCAAAATAACTTGAGATCTGAATGGCAATCACTTTCTATTCAGGAGATAGACAGGGCTAAAAGTGGGAAAAAATGTGCACACAGTCATGTCTTTCTAAAATTCAAGTTACAATCTGTATGTTTAATTCGTGCAAATTTAACAAAAGTAAATAAATTGTGCAGAAACTTGTTTTGGTGGCTTTGAAATCAACTCCTACTATTTTAAATCTGCAGGACGGTTTTATACAGTTTGCATTAAGTAAAATAAACTTAAACCAAAGAACATTAAGTATGTAGACAACTGATTAAAAATCCAAATGTCATTTGCTTGTGACACAAGAGCGCTACAGGTTAAGCTGAAAGTAATTACTTCTCACTAGACCTTTAGTACTTCCTCCAGCTAACATTTCAAAGATCTACAGAAAGAGAGAGGAAGAGAGTCAGAGAGAAGCAAAGATGTTATTTTAGTTTAGTTTTAAGGCTTAATGGTCCGGCTATGATGTGCACACACCAATTAGCCCGGCTGACCTCGGAGATGGACTGTCAACCTGTCCGTCTTGTGGAAAGAAGGGCGAGAGGGAACGCTTATCTGTACCCAACAGTTAAAGGGACCAGATTAAGTAGATGAAGAGGAGAGAAGGAACAATGGGAATATGTTATTGATGGCAAAGTTCAGCAGAGAGAAAGGGTCAATTAGATCTGGTGGTGGAGTGGAAAATCTCATTATTCCTGTTCTTGTTGTTCAGGATAATGCACTTATGCATCTTCTAATGCTGTTTATTTGACAAAACAAAGTGTGTTTCTAGAGAAATAGAATGAAAAATGTTGACTTATTTTACATTAAAGTATAAATAAATATATATGTATATTTATAAATATATACACGTTATTTTTTCTAATTAATCATAATTAACGCGTTCAATTCCCACCCATATCTATATATAT
>SSNS01000095.1:1920306-1950513 GCA_006937985.1 Aphyosemion australe
CCCACGACTATTATTTTGCAAAAAAGGTCTGCTACGCAGAGAATTTTTTTGTGTATCTTTCAAGATTTAAATCAATCAATCTCCTTTTTGAGGCATGGATTGAAATGCTTGGTGGTAAAATAATTGCTTGTTTCGACTAAAATCAACCGCAAAGTCTCCACAGCTATTTGATCAGAGTTTTATGTTTCTGTAGTTAATGAGCAGCTAAAACAGAACTACTTTCACTATTTCAATGATTTTCCATGATTTTCCACTTTTGGGGAATTTACAGTCTACTGTGGGAGTGCCATTAAGCTGACACTGATTGATGGCTTCATTAGAGACCCTGAACGACTTACATGTCTGAGGAGTTTTCAGAGGATTCAGATGGTGCTGATCCATCCACTGAGCTTTCAGGTTTTAAAGGCAAGATCTTTTTTTTCTTTATTAGTAATACTATTTTATTACCTTTATTTCTCATGTTTATTCAGGAGACCGCATTATTGGGGATTAGCAAAACTGATATTCAACATGTGTGTCTTTTATGGAGATAAACTAAAGTGCAAATGATTAACCATGTTCTGAAATAGTCACACAACATTTTGTTTCAGAGATATTCATTATATCATTATCATATTTTTGAAAACGGTCGGTCACTCCGAGTTTCGCATTTAAGCTGAACGTGAAAAATGTCTTCCACCTCTTTTTTCTGCTTTAGCTGCCGAAAGAAAACAGACGTGGAAATGCTCGGGTCAGAAAAGTCACACAGATCTATGTCACAGGGGAAAATTAGCATTCATGGACTCACCCATCCTGGCTCACGACGGAGAAGGCTGTTGGTGGTTTAGCTTCCAGGAGAGAGCCGTCTTGGCCAGTAGAAACTAACCATTAGCATTAGCAACTCCACAACACGGCAGAACTCCTTCAGGCTTGTGTTATATGTGGCGATAAAACAACAAAGTTGTGTTGGATAATTTATCTATTTATTTATTTATTTATTTATTTATTTATTTGACGTGGGACATGGCTTAGATCATGTCCCCATTATTTATCCATACAAAAAGTATACTGGAGTGTCCATTCTTACACAATCAGTCCAGATGCAGCAACAGCCATGATTTTCACATCTTGTTCATTTAGGATAAGATTGGTGACGCACACGGATCTTGAAACATTTCCATGTACTGATCCAATAGAAATGAACCATGTCACCAAACGGGGAGGGCCAAGCTAAGGATAAAATCTAATGTCTCAGAGGATTTGAGGCTTTTTTTGACTGATGACCATGAGGGGTGGCTTCAGGGGGTCACATTGTCTTGTTTGTACCATTTTCTATGCTTTTTCTATATAAACCTGACATGACTGACACCATTTTAATACATTGCTTAGAGAAGTGGGTAGGCATCACTGGCTTAGCGCTTCAATGGATACACTCATATTTAAGTACAAGAAGTTTTAGTGTGAGAATGGGTGACTTTTCATCGGCTCCATCAGATCTTACCTGGGGAGTACCTCAGGGATCAGTGTTAGGACCTCTATTGTTCTCCCTATATCTTTTACCACTTGGGGAACTTTTTCGTAAGCATGGAGTTAAATTCCACATGTATGCTGACGACTGTCAGATTTACGTTCCCCTATGTAGTGATGCTCATGGGTTAACCAGTTCTCTTTTAGATTGTATGGATGATGTCAGGTAATGGATGGCTTTTAAATTTTTGAATTTTAATGAGAAAAAGACTGAAGTTATCATTTTTAAACCAAATGATAGAGGGGGTGTGGAACGTCAATTTGATCTCTCTGTGTTGGCTCCCTATGAGAAAGACGCGGTGACCAGTCTGGGTGTGAAATTTGATGCATCCCTAGGATTTGATAATCAGATAAATTCTGTTGTTAGATCGTGCTTTTTTCACCTGCGTCGAATTGCTAGGCTTAAACCATTTCTGTCACGTGACCATTTGGAAACAGTAATCCATGCATTTATTACTTCANTAATATTTTGTTAGGAAGAATGTGGGACGATCAACACTTTGCACCATGTCACAGACTCAACCTTTTTTCTTCTGTTGTTTTCTTGAGAAGCAGGTGTTGATGCATATCACTGCAGATGCATATGTGCATAAAAAGGACTAAGGGGAGTAAGTTTCACATTAACATTTCTTTTGTCTGAGTGCACGAAAGCCACATGAATCGTGATCTGAAAAAATGTGATGGAAACAACAATCCGGTTCCTGTTGAATGGTTGAAAAGGTGGCGCTCACTAATCGGTGGTGTACGTTTTCATTTTGGGAAAATAAGCGTTGCTTATTTCTCAGGGTTGGTTTCCAGGAGGTTGGATATCACCGTGACTTTTAAAGGCGAATCGAGTTAGATTAAAATGTTAACCTGTAAAAAAATCATTCAAAACAATTAAAACATGGTTTTTGTGCTTTTTTCTAAGAAACACCTGTAGCATCATTTTTATCAGTGCACATCCGTGTCCCCTTCATCCCGCTCTCAGCTACAGCTAGCTACCTTTTTCTCTGCTGCACTGTCAGATAAAGTAATTGACTCTTGCAGTCTCCACTGAGCTGTCCTCTACGTGGTCTCTTAGGCTCCACACCCAATTACAGGCTGCAGCTCCCTCATGGACTGAGGTGAATATCTAGGGAAAAGTGAGCTCAGTCTTTGATGTAGAAGTGAAACTTAGGTGGACACCCATGAGCAAACCTACATAATGGTGTCATAACCTCGCACATCTATTAACTCATTAAAATGAAACAGGTGGCACAACACTGACACAGGACTCGGGATTTTGCACATTTAGCAGTCATGAGTGATCAGTTTAATCATGTACAAAGTTAACGTGAAGCAGCAGCAGTGGAGACTTTTCTTCTGCTCACACCACACTACGGTGAGATTTTTCTCACTTATGTGAGGAGCTACCATGCAGAATTGACCTGCTACTAATCTTTCGAATGCACTAATTAGTGAAAACCACTTAATAATTCTCAAGCAGGGTCTGAAATAAAATTTTTGACTCACCGCAAAATATTTATCAACCAAAATTCTAAATGATTTAGATCTACTCAAAGCACGTTATTCTATAATATGATATTATGTTGGATCCAAACAGAGAGGAGTGACAACATCATTAATAAGAAAAACAACTTTTTAGTCATTTCAGATTTTTTTACTTTTTAGAAATGTTTTTAATGAACTCTTATTGAAATCAAGTCAGACTCCTTGTTTTCTCTGTCCATGACATCTGGCCTCCTGCTTCTGACAGTCTTTGTGCCACAGCATTACAGCCTCATTGGGGTCTTAGTCCCTGACAGACATGAATACGTAGACGCACCATTGGGCGCTGGAGAGCGTAACAGCATCGCAGCCATATTGGATGGGTCTCTCACTCTCCAAACACAACTGGAGTCAACGCAGGCTGAGCTACTATGCCTGTTTTTTTCTACATACATAAAAGCCTACAGTTACAACAACCAGCACACAATTGAAAACAGATCACGTGGGACTTTTCTGAGACTTTTCTAGCCTACCTGATGGAATTTTATATTTTAATTTATTTTGTTTAATTATATTTTAATTATCATGCCATACCATGTGTCTGATTTTGTGAAAAAGCTTGATAAAATGTGTTTTTCAATTGGGTAAGCACCTTCCTCAGTAGAAATAAAGGCACTGGGGGAAAATGAAGACCCATCTAAGATGGCGGCCAGCCACTACGGCAGCGCTAGTCCACGGGGCGTCTACGTATTTATGTCTGTGGTCTCTGATCTCTGGAGAACACAGCTGCACCATGAGAATATCTGAAAGTGCGTCAGGGCTTATACTGGACCTCCAGTCAGTCCTATGACAAATGAGTTGTTACGGTTCTTCTCTCTAGCATACTGGCAGCAAACGGTGCAGCTCATTTGTGCAAATTCTGGTTCCTAATGTAGCTAGTGTCTTACGAGATCTCCAGTTCGCCACTTTTCATTAAATCTTCTGGTTGCCACTGGTCCTGGTGGTTTTTCTTCCAGTTTGACGACTTTTCTTTTTGAAGGCTGGCTGACCCCAGTTAAAAACTGCCACATTTCACCGCTAGTTTTAACACAAAGCTAACTGCTACTTTTGATAAACAGTGAATGGGATAGACGGAAATGACGTAGGGTGCGGCGCTCAAGTTTCGCATTCCCCTGTATACGTCGCATGCAGGCGGGAGAGGAGCGTCACAGAAATCTATCGAAGAGGACTGATAAACATAACTAGTTTGGTGCAAACATTTACTCGCCATGTGGCGGATGGCGCACAAAATTTTACAAATGGAGCAATTTACTCGCATTATGTTAATTTGGGACCCTGTTCCCAAGGAAGTAATTTTGATTTCAAAAGTGTGTGCGTGTGTGTACTTGTATAAACATCATACCCGAGAACAAAGGACAAAGTTTTCATCTATGAAGTGAGGACATTAGTTGCAAAGTTAGGACATTTTGCCTGGTCCTCGTGTTACAGAGCTCTACTCATTAGTTTTAGAGGTATGGTGTGATTTAAGTTTTAGTTAAGTTAGGAATAGACTGGTAATAGGTATGATTAGGGTTAGGATTAAGCAGACTGCACACTGGAGGCATCAGTGGTGCGGAACGGCAGCAGAACGTCGCTGCTTCAATTAGAATCCATTATTGTCTATGGGTTGACCCAAACTGCGGCGCAGAGATTTTTAGGCACGTCCCAGAAGTAGCTCGCCACTTCTGGGATTTGTCAATTTCCACAGTTAACATAGGCTAGACAGAAAACCACACATGGTTTCAGTGTAAACGTCTGGTGATTTTCAAAATAAAAGACTATTGTAGCATTGTGATTGCATATCTATGTAGATTACATCAATACATGTGACATAACAGCTTATTTAATGCCAGCAGTGGAGAGGAACAACATTTTATATGACATCAAACGTGAACTCCTTCTCCTACTTCTTCTTTGTGGTATAATGGTGGATGGCATAAACAAACCGTGACCTTTGAAGTCTCGAGGGATTTTGTGATTTCGCAAGTCCAGTGAAGAGGATGGCGGAGAAGCTGAGATTCTCCTGGTGTGTGTGTGTGTGTGTGTGTGTGTGTGTGTGTGTGTGTGTGTGTGTGTGTGTATTAATCCCTATAATAATTTGTCAGTTTATTTTAGATTTGAAAACTCTTGNAGGACATGGGAGTGTATTAAAAGTGTCAGTAGGGGGCAAACTTGGTTCACCTATTTAGAGTAACTGACCTCATACCAACTGGGAGACATATTCAGAAGAGAGAAAGAAAGTTAAGAGGGGTTGTTCCATGAGTTTATGTTCATTAACACCTTGTTCTTCACTCAATAAACTGTCAAAGATAGTAGAATTGTTATCTAAATAAGCAACATCCTAACTAAACTAAGTCAGTGACGATTTTGCTATTTTAGCATTGCTCTTGTTTAAAACCAATAAAGAGGAGAAAATACTTTCCTTGCAAATAAAGGGGCAAAAATTATTTTAAAGGTTGAATATGGAACATTTTAATTAAAAGCTATATTTAAAAAATATATTTAATACCTCCACGGGGCGTTTAGAGGTGTACAGGATGAAGCTACAGTTGTTCCTTTAAAAGCTATATTTAAAAAAATAAATAATAAAAATTTTATTTTGACGGGCACAACACTGGGTTTATGTTTACATCTACCAGCCACTAGAGGGCACCGTTGTGGTAAAAAGTCAGCTCAGCAAGGCGAGGCTGGGACTGTGTAAAATGGCGGACTCGACAAGTAAAGCAGCTGATTCTGAGCCCAGAAGTTGTTCCAACGGTAAATACTGTTGTAAAATAAACGTATTAGTAGAAATTAGTCCTTACCCTGTACGATTCATCACCGGACATGGTGCTGGCTGGTCACGAACCAACACCCTGACGGCTGGAAAATTTGTTGTTGATGCAGCTACAACCTCTGACCACTGGGTGTCGCTATGTTGTCCATGTACCATATTCAACCTTCAATAGAGAAAAAAAAACAAATTCCTAAAAATTTGACTATCAATATGATGTAAACTCATATTATATTTGTTATGATTAATATATAGATATTTTAATATGCATAAACAAAAAAAAAGAATAGCACCATGTTCAATTTTTGTGGTTTTCTATTTTGGTTTCAAACCAGTAGGATTAACTGGTTTTGACTCATATCCATCACAGTTCAAATAACTTTTAAAATTCCTGCCCTTTCTTTGGGATTGGAATAATTTTCCATGCCTATTAATTAACCTTCTTGTACTTCCTAACTGCTGTGATGAACACTTCCCATTTCCAGCCCAGCTGATAAGTGCTGCACATTAAAAGTCCCACACATGACCACTCTTTCTTCAACACAGCCCTCCAATTGTTCATTCTGATTTCATTTAGCATTTGTGAACCGTGGCAAGGCAAGCAGCCATTTTTCAGGGAGATAGCAATATATCTCTGGGAACATGACTCCTCTGACACTGGAAAAAAATTATCTTCATTTAACATGACCCACTGCGGCTTACTTTGGCTTCTAGGTTGAAGGTTGAAAACTGTAAAGTCATTCTCCTCTGCAGCCACTTCTAAGACCTTATAATGGAGGAACATAAAACTATGAATACTCTGCAGTCGAGACCATCTGTGCAGGATGACTCAGAGGAGACATCTGAGCCCAGATGCATAAATCTCTAACTTCTCAACAAAATAAATCAATGCATGTGTTTCCTCTTTGATTAACATATCTTCCTGTTTGGGTTTCTGTAAATCGTAAAGGAGCAGTAAAATCTAAAACCACATTTGTTGTTGTTGAATAAAGGCAACTTGGGTGCTCAAATGTAGCATTTCTGTGTAAGTTAGTAACCTTGAAAAGGTGAGAGAGAAACAGTTGGTTCTGAGAAAAGCTGATGTTTTTGTAATACACAAGCCACACCTGCTTAGATCTTCATGTGCAAACCCATTTCAGTATCAGCAATATACAAACGCTGGTTGCAGCAATGCTAACCACAAAGCAATGCTAGGGCGGACTACTGCTAACGCTAGCCTGAGCTGCTAACGGCCTTGTTGGATGAGAGGAAAATAACATGTTGGTGCACCATTCACATTCCAGTATATAATGGGAATATCCAGACTATGAATTAATACCAGATATATCCGTAGCTTGTGGTCCTTTTTCTCGTTCCTCCGTAAACCATCACTGTGCCGCACACTCTCATTGTTGTTTTCCTGCACTACCGAGGACACGGACCAGCCCGATCACTTCCTCCTTCGGGACCACAGGATGCCGCTTTTAATTAATGTTTTAATTAACATTTAACTGTTGTAAATTTTAGTGCTGTCATGAAATAAAATTTTATTTAGATTAATTAATTCTGACCTGTAATTAATTAATCTAATTAATCTCGTTTTTAATCTCACCTACTAATGGCTGAGAAAATCCCTCATTTGGATGTATTTTTATTTAAATTCATTACATTATTGTGGCAGACTAAAAGATTAATATATAACAAAAAAACTGGCTTTATAAAGTCATTTATTGTTTAACAGACGTCTAAACTTTCCTTTTCCATCACCAAGGCAGAATAATACTGTGCTCTTTTGTCAGTCTGGAATAATTAGAAATTAAAAATAAAACATCAGGTCCATATAGAATAATCTAAGTTAACACATCAAGGAACACTTTTTTGAGCAATGCAAATAGTGATCACAGAACTTGTTACTAAAACATTTATCTAAAATTAAAATAGACCTGTAAATTACAGTGCTGTAAGTTAGCATATCAACACTGACAGTTTATTTTAAAAAATTATGCTTTTTCACAAAATCTGACATGTGGTATGGCATGATAGTTAAATATAAATAGAATTACATGAAATAAATAAAAATTTAAAATAAAAAATCCCAACAGGTAGACTAGAAATGTCCCAGTAAAGTTATAGATTAAAATAGAGATTAAAAAAAATAGTGCACTAAATGTGGCTGTAATTAATCTCAATGAATCTCATAATTTGACACTCCTAGTAAATTTAACATATGTACAATGATTATAATCTTACTTCACTTCTCTGCTTGGTTTACACATTTTATTCCATATTTCATGGAAAAACAGTATTTTTATTTTTTTTATGCATGCGTGCACTTCTCATCGTTTTGCATCTATCCTCGGGAGATGGAGGGAATGAAATGTTTTACCACCCACATCACCTTCGCCAAAATGATGAAGCACAAGTGATTCTGTTCCACATCTCCTCTGCCTGTTGTTTTGGACTTTTTCAGGCTTCTAACATCATGACACAAGGTAAAAGGTAACAGACCGTGATGCAGCTTTAGCAGGAATAAGTTTAGTTCTTAACACTACGACTGAAAAAAATGCAGTGCAGCATCAAAAACTCAAGGGCAGAATTTTTAGATGCTCATTCACATTCTACATCCACTACTGCATGTTCGTGGCAAGGGGAGAGGGAGGGGCAGGGTGCACCCTGGACATATTGTAAGTCAAAGAGAGATCAGAGGGCCAACAACAACAAAAACACACAAGACTCAGCATTTAGCCTGGCAGGGGTGTTTGGAAGCTCGAGTCCACAATAAAACCCATGAAGGCACACAGAGGGCATGCAAACACCTCAACACTGCACAGCTGAGATTTAAACAGCAGACCTTCTACACATGAGGCAACAAACATGCCAATGTGCAGCTTAGAGGCTTTTTATAATTACCCAACACCATTTCTGTGACTCTAAAATTTGAGCAAGTACTAAATATAGATCCAAAAATGGAACTTTTAATAAGTGTTTTCTAATTTTCATTGCTAAATGCAATAAATGCAAATATGTAGAAGAATTACTTCATTTGTTTAGTTCTTACTGACCTACTGTTGTAACTTTAAAAAAATAGTTATTTTGGACAGTCAAATCTATTATTAGGAAAGGTTTTGAAAATATCGCTGTAAGGAGAGATAAAAAGAAAAAAGTACAGTCTGAGATGCTACTTGGATTAATTGCATTTGTCCACCATCCTTTGCTCTTTGTAAGACAGGACACAGTATCAAACCAGGTACAAACGCACAATGAGGACTCCAGATGCTTCATGTCTAAGGTGAAGTCTTGTAAGAATATATAAGATTCTCTTTGGTCGTAGTAAAAAGTTCAGTTGATGCATCCTTGTTTCTGGGGGGAGAAAGCTATTGTTTTACATTTGCATCAGAAAACTGCAGAATAAATCAGCTCTAGACACAGCAGGAGTATTTCATACATGGAAAAGTACCTGTTAAGACTTTCTGATTAGAATAGAATAAAAAATCCCTTTATTGTCCCACAGTAGGGAAATTTAGGTGTCATAGCACCAATAAAGAGTAAAATACAAGAAAACAACAGAAAAATTCAAAAATACTAAAATATTAATATAAAATATATTCAATTAAAAAAATGATATACACACACATATATACCGCCTCTTCTCTTCATTCTATTAATATTATTTCTAACAGCCTATGTCGTTTTGTATTGCGTTGTCCATTTCAAACTCATCATTGTCATATGTTCGATCGTCTGTCCTGGCTTTCTCCTGAAGCCCGGCGGAAACTTCACTGGTTGTTGTTTATTTTTAAATGTATTTATTTTAATTTTCCATATTATTTAACTTCTTTGTTAATACCGTTTCAGTCGCACTATAATATTCATAGAACTCATCAGATCTCATTTGTGGTTCCTCGTTTTAAAAAAGAGTCAGGGAGGTTGGCTTTTTCTGTTAAAGCTCCAATGGACTGGAACACATTACCTGCTCATTTAAGATCTATTACATCTTTTCGTCTGTTTAGAAATTTGGTTTATGTAAATGTAATGCCTAATTGTAATTGTTTTTGATTTTTTTTCTGGTGATCTATACTATAATAACCTTCACCTTATCCATTTATTTTCTGTGCTATTTATTGTTTTTTAAATACTTTGATTTTTTTCACACAGTATGTATTTTTGATTTGATTTGCCATAGTTTTATTTATTTTTTAACCTAGGTTGTGTTCAGTGTTTCAGTTTTGTTTTGTTTTTTGACAAGGAGAACGTTATGCTGCCTGCAACGTCGTTCAACATGACAGGTTTGGTGGTGGGTCAGTGATGGTCTGGGGAGGCATATCCATGGAGGGACGCACAGACCTCTACTGCCTAGGAAATGGTGCTCTGACTGCCATAAGGTATCCAGATGAAATCCTTGAACCCTTTGTCAGACCCTACGCTGATGCAGTAGGTCCTGGTTTTCTCCTAATGCACGACAATGCCCGGCCTCATGTGGCAAGAGTATGCAGGCAGTACCTGGAGGATGAAGGAATTAAAACAACTGAATGGCCTTTACGATCCCCTGACTTAAACCCAATAGAACATCTGTGGGACATTATGTTTGGGTCCATTAGGCGGCGCCAGGTTGCTCCTCAGACTGTACAAAAGCTCAGGGATGCCCTCACACAGATCTGGGAGGAAATGCCACAAGACACCATCCGTTGTCTCATTAGGAGCATGCCCCGACGTTGTCAAGCATGCACACAAGCTCGTGGGGGCCACACAAGATACTGAAAAGCATTTTGAGTTGCAGAAATGAAGTTTTTGAAATAATGGACTAGCCTGCCACATCTTCATTTCACTCTGATTTTAGGGTGTCTACACAATTGAGCCCTCTGTAGGCTGAAAACTTTTATTTCCATTAAAAGACTTGGCATCCTTTTGTTCCTAAGACATTGCCCAGTCGTTATTTGTATAGATATCCAACTTCATATTGAGATCTGATGTATCTAATGTGTTTCTTTAAAGTGTTCCTTTAATTTTTGTGAGCAGTGTATATATATGATGTGTGTG
The DNA here is from genome assembly GCA_006937985.1 of Aphyosemion australe. Classification (NCBI taxonomy): domain Eukaryota; kingdom Metazoa; phylum Chordata; class Actinopteri; order Cyprinodontiformes; family Nothobranchiidae; genus Aphyosemion; species Aphyosemion australe. Next base: position 1,931,111 of record SSNS01000095.1, read on the forward strand.
TGTGTGTGTGTGTGTGTGTGCGTGTGTGTGCAGCTTACATTATAATACAACTCCTATTACTCCAAATGATAAATGCAAAAAATTAATTTCATCACTTCTTTCTTGAAGCAAAATTAAATAATGTTGGAGATTAGAGAACTGAGACTAAAACTATTTAAAAAATAATAATATTAAAAAACTAAAATGTTCTTTTAAGTTTTAATGAATTTGCCCATTTTGAATAAACCCAAGAATGTTGCTTTTCCTTCCTACCAAATACTAACTAGCTCTGTATATTTATATCCACCTATTTTGGTTCAGTCTCTCATGATGCTTTGCAATTTTCTGTATTTTGCCATCTTAGTTCAGCGTACACATTTACTGCCCTACAAATTTATGTGGAACAATTTGCATAAAAATGATATTGGCAGCCCTGCCCAGACAGCTGGACACTGCTGTCACACACAAATCCCTGGTATACCCGGTGCAGGGGCGGTAATACCAGTTACCTTTGGAAATAATCTGAATCATTTTGGCTTCCCCAAACAAGAGACGTGCCAAAGCAGCGTGTAAATGAGACAGAAATGTCCCGTTTTAGAGTCAGGAGGCAGATATATGAATTTTTAATGCTGTTGTGTTTACATAATGATTGATATCCACATATGGTCTGTCTGAGCCCAGCAGATCATTGTAATCAGCAAACAAAAAAAAAATGTTGCCGTCTGTCTCTCAGAACATTTATTACACAATTTCTTTCTCTTCCGCTTTCATTCACACTCCCACTAACTCAATTAATGTCTCACTGGGCTCTTGCTTACTCAGTTCCACCCACACTCCATTAATTGCTCTGTCTCCCTTGGTCAGAGCAGCACAGTCACTGATTCATAACCGGCATGATGGACTGACTCATTGCACACATGTTTAACCCTTTTTAAGAAGTATTTATGTTTTGTCCTGTGAATACAAGTGTGGTGCAATTGCAAACATTGATACATAAATCTAAATCCACCCACAAGTAGGATCATGATGTAAGTGCAAGAAATTATTTTTATTGGCCAAATTAGAATTTTTTTTTCTGTGCATTTCACTATGAAATAAAAATTACAGAGGACATTAAATCAAGGTATATCAGATCCACATAGTAGTAACTGATCCTAGAGCTTCCATAGTGCGACCCTGAATTGAGTGGGGTCACAGACTAGATTGTTGCCATCTTGAAAGTTAAACTTAACTCATATTTTAATACATTTGCAGTGGTCTCTAGTAGGAATTATTTCCTTGTAAGTTGTTCTCTGGGGGAAAAAAGCTCCGGTGCACCTGTTTGAGGACAGAGAAATCATAGATATATAAACACTAGATGGCTCACCCGTGCTGTTTGCCAATGGAGTGCAACGTAGCAACAGGGCGGCCATCTTACTTCAGACAGCTGCCCCCTTTCGTAACACTGGTGTCAATGGTGCATGTACTATTTAAATAACTCTAACTTGCTCAATTTTCAACTGATTTTCAAACGGTTTGATTTGTTATAAACGCCAGAGATGTGGCTGTGAAATATGACGGATTTGGCCCATTACTTTAAAAATGTGCAAGTATGTCATCTCAAGAGTATGTGCTATAAGGTTTGTAATAAAGCAACCCACTTGTAAATCCGTTAATATTTCATCGAGTTAAGAGTGTTTTTGTTTAAGTTGTTCACTCACCTTCCATCTGCTACCATTGAGAAAGGACCGTCTGCTGTATGAAGTAAGATGGCCGCCGTTTAGCTACGCCCTCGACTCCCGCTTTCGCCATCTAGTGTTTATATACATATCTATGTGAGAAATCAGCTGGAGGAGAAAGTGGCAGAACACGACAGGAGTCTTTTTTCCTGATATGTGGACATCTCGCCTCTAATTGGCTAACAGCAACACGACTCTACCACTGACTCTGTTTGATCTGCAACGTTGATGTTTTATCTCCACAAATAACACAAGCCTGGAGGAGTTCTGCTGTGTGGTGGAGTTGCTAATGTTAGCTTCTACTAGTCGAGACATTCTCTGCTGTTACATAGACGCTAAACCAACAACAGCCTTCATCGTCATGAGCCAAGATGGGTGAGTCCATGAAGTGACAGTGTGACATAGATCTGTCAAGCTTTTTAAATCCTATTGACCGATTATAAAATGGTTTTTCAGTGAAGTTGACCTTTGAATTACCACCTTTTTTTAAAAAAAAAAAGTATGATTATGCATCATGTAAGCATTATTTTACAAATTTTGCATTACATGGTTAATCCAAAAACACAATAATATTCCTACCTGAAGGGCCCCAGGCTGCACTGGTCATATTTGAGCTGCAAATTCTTTCATAAAACTCTGTATTTCAGATCTGATGGTGATTTAAACATTTTTACAATAGAGTTGAGTTTAATTGCTATAAGTTAATTTAAGATTAGAGGTGTTTTAGAAGTAAAAAGTGCATCAGTTATCAATTTTTACAATCAGCTATGTCTTAGACCAAGATATAGCAAAACAAAAAAATAAATACAATTATTTACAGATTTCCCCACGACTATTATTTTGCAAAAAAGGTCTGCTACGCAGAGAATTTTTTTGTGTATCTTTCAAGATTTAAATCAATCAATCTCCTTTTTGAGGCATGGATTGAAATGCTTGGTGGTAAAATAATTGCTTGTTTCGACTAAAATCAACCGCAAAGTCTCCACAGCTATTTGATCAGAGTTTTATGTTTCTGTAGTTAATGAGCAGCTAAAACAGAACTACTTTCACTATTTCAATGATTTTCCATGATTTTCCACTTTTGGGGAATTTACAGTCTACTGTGGGAGTGCCATTAAGCTGACACTGATTGATGGCTTCATTAGAGACCCTGAACGACTTACATGTCTGAGGAGTTTTCAGAGGATTCAGATGGTGCTGATCCATCCACTGAGCTTTCAGGTTTTAAAGGCAAGATCTTTTTTTTCTTTATTAGTAATACTATTTTATTACTTTTATTTCTCATGTTTATTCAGGAGACCGCATTATTGGGGATTAGCAATACTGATATTCAACATGTGTGTCTTTTATGGAGATAAACTAAAGTGCAAATGATTAACCATGTTCTGAAATAGTCACACAACATTTTGTTTCAGAGATATTCATTATATCATTATCATATTTTTGAAAACGGTCGGTCACTCCGAGTTTCACATTTAAGCTGAATGTGAAAAATGTCTTCCACCTCTTTTTTCTGCTTTAGCTGCCGAAAGAAAACAGACGTGGAAATGCTCGGGTCAGAAAAGTCACACAGATCTATGTCACAGGGAAAAATTAGCATTCATGGACTCACCCATCCTGGCTCACGACGGAGAAGGCTGTTGGTGGTTTAGCTTCCAGGAGAGAGCCGTCTTGGCCAGTAGAAACTAACCATTAGCATTAGCAACTCCACAACATGGCAGAACTCCTTCAGGCTTGTGTTATATGTGGCGATAAAACAACAAAGTTGTGTTGGATAATTTATCTATGTATTTATTTGACGTGGGACATGGCTTAGATCATGTCCCCATTATTTATCCATACAAAAAGTATACTGGAGTGTCCATTCTTACACAATCAGTCCAGATGCAGCAACAGCCATGATTTTCACATCTTGTTCATTTAGGATAAGATTGGTGACGCACACGGATCTTGAAACATTTCCATGTACTGATCCAATAGAAATGAACCATGTCACCAAACGGGGAGGGCCAAGCTAAGGATAAAATCTAATGTCTCGGAGGATTTGAGGCTTTTTTTGACTGATGACCATGAGGGGTGGCTTCAGGGGGTCACATTGTCTTGTTTGTACCATTTTCTATGCTTTTTCTATATAAACCTGACATGACTGACACCATTTTAATACATTGCTTAGAGAAGTGGGTAGGCATCACTGGCTTAGCGCTTCAATGGATACACTCATATTTAAGTACAAGAAGTTTTAGTGTGAGAATGGGTGACTTTTCATCGGCTCCATCAGATCTTACCTGGGGAGTACCTCAGGGATCAGTGTTAGGACCTCTATTGTTCTCCCTATATCTTTTACCACTTGGGGAACTTTTTCGTAAGCATGGAGTTAAATTCCACATGTATGCTGACGACTGTCAGATTTACGTTCCCCTATGTAGTGATGCTCATGGGTTAACCAGTTCTCTTTTAGATTGTATGGATGATGTCAGGTAATGGATGGCTTTTAAATTTTTGAATTTTAATGAGAAAAAGACTGAAGTTATCATTTTTAAACCAAATGATAGAGGGGGTGTGGAACGTCAATTTGATCTCTCTGTGTTGGCTCTCTATGAGAAAGACGCGGTGACCAGTCTGGGTGTGAAATTTGATGCATCCCTAGGATTTGATAATCAGATAAATTCTGTTGTTAGATCGTGCTTTTTTCACCTGCGTCGAATTGCTAGGCTTAAACCATTTCTGTCACGTGACCATTTGGAAACAGTAATCCATGCATTTATTACTTCATGATTGGATTATTGCAATTCTCTTTATGCTGGTATTAATCAAGCTTCAATCTCCAGACTACAAATGGTACAAAATTCAGTTGCTAGGTTTCTAATAGGAGCCAAAAGAAGGGATCATATCACTCCCATTCAGGCATCCTTGCATTGGCTCCCTATTCGTTTAAGAATTAATTTTAAGATTCTTGTTTTTGTTTTTAAATCACTACTGGGAACTGCACCACCATATTTGTGTAGCCTTCTAACCCGATACGTCCCATCACGACCGCTTAGGTCTACTACACTGGACCTTTTGGAAGTTCCAAATGGTAAATCAGGTCACCAGGGGAGATCGGGCTTTTTCATTTCTTGGACCTAAATTATGGAACTATCTCCCGCTGGTGGTTAGGCAGGCTCCATCACTGGATGTTTTTAAGAGTAGATTAAAGACCCATTTTTATTCTTTGGCTTTCTTATAGGAGTTGTGGTGCGACTTGATTATCCTCTAGTGTTTTTACAGCTATTGTCTGGGTTTTAGAATTTTATAGATTTTACTGTTTACCATACCAATTTATTTATAAAGCACCATTTAAAAATAGCATGGCAGCTAACCAAAGTACTGTACATAAAAGAGCCAAATGCTCAAACATATCAACAAAACACAGTGAAAGCATGGAAATCAGGTAAAAAACAAAACAGCACAAAATCACGGATAAAAATTCCTACTTAAAACTAACAGACTAAGAGAACAAGTAAAAAGTAACAGGACTATCAAGAGTAAAAAATAATGCAGTAACTGATAAAAGCAAATTAAAATGTCACATGTAAAATCAGAAAAAGCTACAAGATAGTGCAAGGTGTTAAAAAGTGAGCTACTGAATCATAAAAACTAAATTAAGAAAAGTAAAACTAGTGCTGGACTTTCATGGAAATTGTCACGGAGGGAAGGCAAGGCTGAAAAGGTGAGTTTTAAGTGCCGACTTAAACCTGCTGACCAAGGGAGCCAAACGCACATGGAGGGGCAGAGTGTTCCAGAGTTTGGGGGCTGCATGAGAGAAGGCACGCTCCCCCCGTGATTTATACCGGACCTTTGGAACAACCAGCAGCAGATGATCTGCTGAACGAAGGGTGCGAGTGGGGCCATAGAGTCAGAAGGTCTGCCAGATAGGATGGAGATGGGCAATTCAAAGCCTTGTAAACAAATAACAAGATTTTGAAATTAATCCTAAATTTGACAGGGAGCCAGTGTAAATCTGCTAGAATAGGTGTGATGTGCATACGTCTGTTGGTGTTAGTTAAAAATCTGGCCGCAGCATTTTGAACCTTCTGTAGTCTGCTTAGGGCAGAAGCATTTATCCCAATCAGGACAGAATTTGCGTAGTCCAGACGGGAAGTGGTGAATGCATGAATGACGGACTCAAGATGCGGGTGTTTGAGGATTGATTTAAGACGTGTGATGCGGCGGAGTTGGAAAAAACAAGACCTGACAGTGGCGTTTACTTGTGAAGTCATTGAGAGGTCAGAGTCCAGTTTCACACCCAGGCTGGTGGCACATGATTTGAGATTGAGTGAAGGGAGCGTTGGAACACCTGAAGAGCCAGTCGTGCTAGTGGGGCTAAAGAGTATGGCATCTGTTTTGCTGTCATTTAAGTATTTTTATTTTATTTTTTATTTTTTTGTATCATGTAAAGCACTTTGGGCATAAGTGTAAGAAGGTGCTATATAAATAAATGATGATGATAAACCAATATAAAACCAACCTACGGAATAATGGTCATTTTTACGTGTGTATCAGGAACAGCGTTTAACCGGTTTTCCGAACCAGGAAATTAAGGTCAGTTATCTGGAGATGATCCAGACATGAAAGGAGCTTTCCACAGACCTTAAAAATAACAGTTGCAAAGCAAACGGAAGCAATGGAAGAGTCGCGTTGCTGTTAGCCAATCAGAGGTGAGATGTTTGCATATCATAAATATTGATGAGGAAGTCTCCAAATCCTGCCGTTTTTTGCCCCCTAACTCCTCCGACTAAACTTCCATTTCCTAAAACAGAAGCGCCAGAGCTCCCCCCAACAGAAAACGACTCACAATGCATTCATTCATACAAAATACAAGTGACTGAGAACTTTCTAAAGAGATGTCTATAATATAGTCTCTGGAATGCAAATCCTGGCCCACTATTTGACTGAAGCATGAATTAATAATCACTGGGGTCTCAGCAGTACATCAATTATATTCCTTCAGGAAAGGAGCTTTCCACAGACCTTAAAAATAACAGTTGCAAAGCAAACGGAAGCAATGGAAGAGTCGCGTTGCTGTTAGCCAATGAGAGGTGAGATGTTTGCATATCATAAATATTGATGAGGAAGTCTCCAAATCCTGCCGTTTTTTGCCCCCTAACTCCTCCGACTAAACTTCCATTTCCTAAAACAGAAGCGCCAGAGCTCCCCCCCAACAGAAAACGACTCACAATGCATTCATTCATACAAAAAACAAGTGACTGAGAATTTTCTAAAGAGATGTCTATAATATAGTCTCTGGAATGCAAATCCTGGCCCTCTATTTGACTGAAGCATGAATTAATAATCACTGGGGTCTCAGCAGTACATCAATTATATTCCTTCAGTGCTGACTGAGGTTTTCAGGTGGAGAAGATGTCTAAAGTTAACCAATTGATTTCAAGACCTTGTGTAACATGGGTTAGGATTTACTTTAGTCACTTTTATGAATAAATAGTCCTCATATAATAAGACATCCTTGTAATTATGAAGAGTTTAAGCCCTTTCAAATTCAAACAGGTTATCATCTTGATGACCCTGTGACCTAAAAATGGACAACAACTGGAATAGAAAATGAATGGCTAGGGTACCAGAATAAAAAACATGGGTAGAAAATAATTTGTTGGCCACCTGAGCTAAAATCCCGATTTACATACCTTCTAGAGATGAATACTGGACCTCAGGATGAGTTTGTAACCCATTCTGAGGGCTTGGAAGGTGCTTTATTGTTTGTATTAAGTAGTACATTTCCTGATTATTCTAAATGCTAAGGTACATTGTCAAAAGAATATTGCTGTAAAAAATATTCAGTGTTTTAGGGTTTCACTAAAATAATCTTTTTACCGAAAGTCTGTATACTTAGATAACTTTGATACAAAAGTTCTACAGACAAAATCAACAAAGACCGACATTACAGGTTAGCTCTATGGTATAGCTTGTTTTACGAATAGTAAAGGTTCAAATCTCTATAAGGGCATGTTGTATAGTCTGCTGTCTTAGGTGTCACGTCTAATTCTGATAAGAAATGGTAAATGGCCTATATTTATCTGTGAGATACTTTGATTAAATTCTACACAGATTTTTTTCAATGGCTTCCTTTTCCACCTGTGTTCTTAGGGTTTATCACAATTTTGCAAGAAATCTTCACTGCATGTTAACCACTGCATATAGAGTAATGTTTCTGGCTTTTGTTTCAAGGGTACAAAACAGGCTCAGCTTATTTCTCCTTAGTTTAGTAGTATTTCTGCAATACTTTCCTCTAAAGCATGGCACGTCACTTTAACTTCCGTTTGGTTTCAGGTCTCAGAGAGTGCACAAATGCCTCCCTGTTCTCAAAGTCAGCTAGACTGACTGATAAAAGGCTTTCTAAGCTGTGAAGTTTGTCGGCCTTCGCATCAAAATCTAACCCTCCCTGGGGACTCATTGATGTTTTGAAGTGAGGCACAGCTCGTCAATGATGTCACATTGCATTTTCCCCTCAATCGAGTGAGTCCAGGTCATCATTTTCAGCTGTGACTCTAGATAAACTTTCTTAAAATCCCTTGCAGCTAAATATTAATCTTTTTTTTTATTGTTATGGACTGTGGACGGTGTTGGTAAGGACAGGGAGCAGGGCCGGGTTGGTCACCCCATGCTTGGCTGTCACTAGTGGGGCACTGGGATAGACCCTTGGGCCTGGGGTTGTGGGCTGGCCTGTATCGGTGGGGGCGACAGTGTGCTGGGCTGGGGTCTCCAGGCTTGGCGGTCCCAAATGGGTTCCCTTTGGCTGGGGGCTGGCTCCCCTTCTTCCCTGGGCTTGGGTCTGTCCTCTGGGCTGGCCGATTGGTGTCTGTCCTTTGGTGGCTATAGGCTGCTGGGGTATGCGTGGGCCTAGGACTTTGGTGCTGGTGGGACCTGGGCTGTGGCAAGGCAGCCCCTCCCTCACCACATACACAACATTAAAAAACAAAACACACTTGAGCCCTTTTCAGACATTCTGGAATATGTGTGGACAATTCAGTCCGGTCTTTAACCAGAACTGTGTTTTCAGACACACCACTTTTGCACTGGAAATTGTCCTTTCGGCTGCCTTCACACAGCGGGGAAAGGTTTCATCGCGTGATCATGACACCACCCTCTGTTGCACCAAGGCATAATGTGCGTTTACAAGTCCGGTGTAGCGGCAATATTACTACCAAGCTTGGCGGCATGAATGCCGCAAAATTCCCGCAATGTCATGGTGCCGTGGTGCGTTCATAAGACCCACCGTTGCGGTAATATTGCACTGATTTGCCGGCATGGTGTGTGATATAAAAAGGGCTATAGAGTAAAACTGCTCTGGCAAGTTATGGCACTTGGATCAACCATTCTGTCTGCTTCAACTGCCAGGACAGGACAGGTAAAAAAAAAAATCCTGAGGTCTATCTTAACTATTTCAAATGGACTGATTAATTAGTAGTGTTATTGATCCTTGTGAGCCAATGAAAACATGTTCAAGACTTCTCCCAAAAAGCAGAGACAACAGGGTGATAATTATCTGCCTTTTGAACATCTTCTAAGTCTTAAAAACACATTGATCGAACAAATCGTCTTACAAGCATAACATGCCTTTTCGGAATAAAAAGGAGAATTCAATAAACAACACATTTCCACAGGAATAATCCCTTTATTAAAGGATTAACACGAGCTTTGAAACTTTAACCTAATGATCACTTGATGCAGAATCTTAGAACTGAATTGATTGCCTTTTTTTAGCTTTAAAACAAAACTCAACTAGGAAATCAATATTTAATCTTCAAGGCAGACATGTTCAGCAGTCTGAATGAAAATCATTTTTAAAAAGTCTGCATAAGTAGAATATTGGCAATTTTTTTACCCATCAGTCATAAATTGATGCCTTATGTGAGAATTTAAAACCTTCAGCTTTATTTAAATGTGATCAGACTCTTGGCTAAAATGATGAAGGTCTAATTATGGATTTAAAAAGAGTCTGAAAGCTAAACTCATTGGGATTTCTAATTGGAAATAAATATTTTTGACACAATTTCATATAATTTAAGGAATTCTTTGCAGTTTTTTGTCACTTGGGACACCTGTCAACAGAAACAGCTTCCAGGCAGGTCCTCCTCCTGGCACACGCTAGTAGACAGAGACATAACCCTGACTGCAGTGAGATAGCATCATTCAGCAATACGCCATTATCCCTCTTTACCATTCTTTCCCTTGACTCCACTAGACTTTAATCATTTATTAATTTCCCTTGTGGTCTGAGGGAAGGCATCATGGTCTGAATTTAAACAGGCAAGATCAGAGGATTGGGATGTCACTTTCTCATATGAGAAAGAATAAGGAATGTGGAGCTTTCATCCCAGCACTGAGCCAAACCTACCATGGGCAGGCATGTCAATACAGAATACAAACCAAGCAAGGTTACCTGAGGCCAATTTAAGTCAATCTTTGTAAGTGGGCTCATTAATGGAGCAATAATAAGCTTACTGTAGTTAAATTCTTTGCCTGCAACAAGAAATAAAACAAAAATCACGTTTTTAGATATGAGGTGGACTAAACTACAAGCTGTTATGGCGAATCTGCAAACAAGCGAGGTTTTGAATGCAAACACGATCACGGAACACTCACCCCTCCCCAAACCACGAGATAGCGCTAAACACCTGTCGCCATTTTCTAGGTCCAAACGTTTGCTGTCCGTGACTTCAAATGGTGTTTTTCTTTTTGGGACTCTGGTAGTTTGTCCTAAAGTTGAAGTGGTATCAGCCGGCTGTTTCTCCTTCTCTGACATTATTGAGCAGATAACTTCTCACACCAGTGGTGTTCTGTTGCTAAATACAAAGGTGTGTAATGAATGGAGGACCCAGGGAAGTGAGGCAGTTTGGCGAGACTGACAACCGGATGGTCCAATAGTTGCTTTCTGTCCAAAACGTGTTGTTGGTGGAGGCTTTTAGACAAATGCGACAGAACCACTTTATTAATTTTTTCCTTTTTTTTAATGTCCACAATATATTTATAGCTATACTATGTTAGAACGTTGTTAATAGGCATGAAAAACATTTTTTTAAGCTAACATGTTTTCCAAATTTGCTATTGCAGCTTTAAATGGTAAATGGCCAATATTTTATATAGCGCCTTCCAGAGTCCTAGAACCCCCTAAGGTGCTTTACAACACAATCAGTTATTCACCCATTCACGCACACGTTCACACCCTGGTGGTGACAAGCTACATTGTAGCTACAGCTGCCCTGAGGCGCAATGATGGAGGCGAGGCTGCCGTACACTGGTGCCACTGGTCCCTCCAACCATAGACAAACACTAGATTATGAATGCGGGAGTTGAGGGCGTAGCTAAATGGCGGCCATCTTACTTCAGACAGCAGACGCTCTGCTTTCAATGGTAGCAGATGGAAGGTGAGTGAACAGCTCAAACATAAACACTCTTAACTCGATTAAATTTTAACAGATTTACAAGCATTACTACAAACCTTATAACACATATGCTTGATAGGACATACTTGCACATTTTTAAATTAACGGGCCAAATCCGTCATATTTTACATCCACATATCTGGCGTTTATTTCAAATCAAACGGTTTGAAAATCGGTTGAAAATTGAGCAAGTTAGTTATTTAAATAATACATGCACCAGTGTTACGAAAGGGGACAGCTGTCTGAAGTAAGATGGTTGCTACGTTGCACTCCATTGGCGAACAGCGCTGGTGAGCCATCTAGTGTTTATATACATATTTATGCTTCTGACCACAACCAGCAGGCAATGTGGGTTAAGTGTCTTGCCCAAGGACACAACGACAGCGACAGGCTGAGCGGGGCACGAACCTGCAGCCTTGCGATTGTATGGTGAGCACTTAACTCCTCTGCCACCATTGCCCTTTAATAAGGACTGATTTTAATGTTACTAGAAGTAAACATCAATGAGTTGTCATCTGTCTCCACTCAGTTGTTATATTTTACAGCTTTTGTGTTTTGTTTTGTTGCTGTATAGGTAGCCTAAGTCACACCCATCTATTTCTGGACCATGAGTCCCCAACTGCCAAAAAAATGAATGGGACTCTATGGTGTGAAAACAGTTATTTTCTGATCCTGTTTGATATGTGCCATATTATGTCCGTGATTTTTAAAGACACATTTTGATGCCAAGAAAGTGCGTAATTTTGACAGACGGCAAAAGTTATTTTAGGTTCTGTGTGAAAAGACGTAGCAGACTGCAAATGCTCGTCTCACCAAATTGGCGTAATCAAATCAGACACAAAAAAAGCTGAAGAAAAATGATTGTGAGTTTAGTGAGCTTTAAATCCTTCTTTCAAGATGAAAGAAGGAGCATTAAATGTAGAGAAAACCACTATAAATCTGGCCATGTGGTCAGTAGCAGCTACACTGGGGGAGAAGACATTCTGCGGTGATTTGTAGTCTTTTAATTATGATTTGTTACAAGCTAATAAATCTCAAATTAAAGACATAGTAGAAACACACAATTTTTTATCATTTAAGTTGAAGTACAACATATGTGTGATTCAGGGCGTAAGGCAGAGCGGACCAGAAAGTAACTTTTATAGCCCTGTTCACTTATATTCATTTTTGTTTTCTTCTGGGGACCCATGAGCCGATTGGAAGGGGATAAGACTTAGGCTTTCTATTGCTAATTTTTTCTTAATTCAAGGGAAAACATGTTCTTTCACCTTGGTAGTCAACTTTTTTTAGCAAACTTGTTTCATTTATGTCTCTCCATTAGACACAGCGTAGATGGAAATTAAAAGCCCAGAAAATGGTGACTAAATTACCATCTGAATCAACTGACCATGCTGCAAATGGAAGTGAAGATGAAAGGCAACCAGAAAAACAGAAAACATGAGTGAAAGAGAAAAAGACACTGAAGGAGCTGTGAGGGCACAAAGGTCAAAATTTTGAGAGATCTGAAGGTGAGCAACCAATTCAGTCAAAGGAATCAGATTCAAATGGAAGTCCAAATACTACTTCATTATTGAAGGTAGATAAAAGGCAAAACCAAAAATAAACAACAAAAAAACTGGTTTGTTGTGTTAAAGGAGCTGGTCAAAATATGGAGGTCACCATTTGCTGGTCTGCCCAAGATAGATCCCTCACCAATAGTTATGAGATTTGGATCACACCTGAAAGAAAACGATCCATGTATGGATGGACACATATGCTAAAATGAACTTCTGCTGTAGACTGAAAGAGATTAGGTGAGGAACTTTTTTATTTCATGATCCCTCCGTTCATCTGACAAAGACTTGTTGGTGGTTCCAAGGTCAAACCAGAAGTCACAAAGAGAAATGGCCTGTATTTGCATAGCACCTTCTTAGGGTTTGACAACCCCCCAAGGCACTTCACAACACAATCCATCCTCATTCAGAAGCAAGGCCTGCCACTGGTCCCTCCAACCACCACCAGCAGGCAAAGTGAGTAAGTGTCTTGCCCAAGGACACAACAGCAGCATTCTCTGGTGGGAGCTGGGATCGAACCTACAACCTTCCAATTACTGGACAACCCGCTCTACCTCCTGAGTTACCGCTGTTCTTGGATCTGGCTCCCAAATTTTTGGAACCAACTCCCACTGGATATCAGGCACTCTTCTTTGATTTGGAGCTTTAAAGAGGACCTAGAATGTAAACCAACATGTTCCTTGTTGTTGTTGAATAAAGACAGCTTGGGTGGTCAAAAGTAGCATGCAAAAAGTCTAAGCTGTGTGTGACCTACTTTTTATGTAAATTAGAAAGTTGAAGAAGGCAAGAGAAAAACTTCCTCCTCAAACCTGCATGTCTCCAGTGTCTGAGGCCTTCTGGGGAAACCAACCAATCAGCAAGCAGCTCATTATCATATTCATGTCCTGGCCGAGTGGGAGGGGTCAACAGCTCTTTTCACAGCAAGGCTGGTTTAGGGGGTTTAGAATGGCCTGTATCAGGACTCCTGGGACCAAAAGAACATTTCTTGTGATTTTTAGAGGCTCAAAGCACCGTTTTAGATTGTTGATTAACTGCATTCTAGGTCCTCTTTAAATCTGTTTGGGTTTCTAGTGGTCCCTCTTTTTAACTGCCATTTGTAGTGTTGTGGGGTTTATATTGTTGTTTGTTTTGTAATTTAAGTCTCCTAATCTTCTTGTATACAGAAGGGTCTTATCTGTTTCATTTGGCTAATGTGTCTCATTCACTATGTTGTTGCAATGTCTTGTTTATTGTCTACCTGTATTTTGTCCACTCCATAATATTTGTTTTTGACTTTGTTTTAGTTGTCAGCTTATTTATAGTTTAGTTTTGAGTTTATGTACATTGATGGTATTTGGCACTTTGGGCGAACCTTGACTGGCGATGGTAAAAAGCTTTAGAAATAAATAAATGAAATTAAATTTCTAGGACATTCAGATTAGAGCTGCTGCTGCTCTGCATCACTCCTTTGAGGTGGGTTGAACCAAGGGGAAACCCATCTGGCTCACAAATGAGGCAAACACGGAAGTGGCAAAAATTGCAGTTCTCCCCTCATCCACTGGGGGTGGGTCCAGAAGTGAGCAAATCCTCATAGACCCCCATGTTAAAAATGCCAACTTCACAGCTGAAAAAAAGATCTTTACAGCCTGGTTCAATTTTCCATTTTGTGTTTAATAGGTCTAGTTTATAGTCCTGACAACTCTGAGGGGGGTGGATTTTTTTGTAACTCTTTCGTTTTTGAACATATTACATGAACAGAAAATGAAAAGATGGTAAGGGGACAGGACTATTTATAATACATGACAATTATTTAAAGATCTAAACAAATATGGAACAGTTATGTACAGTTCAAGCAGAATTAAGCTGAGGGACTATTTTCCTGGATCATTTATTTAAACTGAGTGAGCAGGAGGTCTTTGGCAGTGTAGCAGGATCTGCTGCAGAAAGATCCCAGACGGAGTGCTGGAACCGAGAGCTGGGGCTGGACGTTTCTGGTCAAAGGGTGGAACATCATACAGGGAAGTCTGCAGAGCTTTGGGATGCTTCCTCTTACTGTCCATCATCCATCTACTGGGATTGCTGGGCTGGCTCAGTCGACGGCTGTCACATCACTAGGACATTCAGAAATATGCAATAAGTAGATGGTTTATGGATTCAATAGTATAACAATTGTGGCTCTAAAACAAATAAAATGACAGTGTTTTTTTTATTATATTGTTTCCTACATAAATTACTTAACTCATTACCTGTATTCGTGGGTTGATGGTGCCTCCTCCAGGACAGACCACCGCTGACTGCCTTCATACCAGCCTCTCTCATCTGCAACATCTTCAGAAAGAGTTTTTTATTATTAAATTTAATACACACATATAACCTGCATTACATTGGTTCTGTTTAAAGAAAATCAGGGAATAATAAAAATAAATCTACAGATGATTAACATTTTTAGAAGAGCTCTAAGCATTATTAGTCTTAAGCTGAATAAACAAATGCACAATGAAAACATTTCAATGCTATTTAACTTAAAAAGTTCGTTTTTGATACTTTTACACCAACTTTATGCTCATTAAGAAGTTCTAAGATCATATTTACATTAGAAAATGCTCTACTGTATTCAACATTTAAAATACATTTGGCTTATATTAATTATGTTAATACTCTATAGTAATGTGTACATTTAACCACCGACCTTTCTGTTGCTTAAAATATACATACAACTATTTAAATATAAGTCCTAAAAGCTTGTAGACTAAACTAACTTACTTTAAATTACTTTACCTGGAAATGGTTATCCCTCAGCCTTAAGAACAAACGCTGGCACGAATGTGAAGCTGCTGTAGCTCCCTGGTCGATTTTCGCTAGCTTAGCTCTTTCCCTTGGCCTGTTAGCTGCCGTAGAGGTGAAGGCTAGACCGTCCGAATTCAGAGCCGCTGACTTCCGGTCTTAGCGGTCTTGCAAGGACCCGGCCTTGCTAGACTGACGAGGACCCGTCCTCACAAGCATCTTGCCCCTGGATTCGGACACACCTATAGACTTTATAAAAAGTAGACCCTGAAATTGTGGCCGCCATAGGGAATAGCGGTCGGTGTGGCATCTACTCTTCAATGTCTATGCTGTGGAGGCCGGACCTCTTGGTGCATTCAATTTACCTCGGAGAACATACAACTACACATAACATTGATTTTAGATGCGCCCTTACAAGTTTATCTTGTAAAATAAACACGTTTCCTAGCCTAGTGAACTAGACCAAATTCTTGCTTTGCAGAGTTTGGTCTAGGCTTCATAGGAACCCTCGCTGCCTGTGGCTGTCCAATCACAGCTCCCTATAGTTTTGGTTGGGCCAATCACAGCGCTCTATATTGTGGGCCAATCACAGAGCGGGAGTAGCCGATGACATCAGCGCTGCGGCCGCGAACCCAAGCAACATGGCGGCGGTGCAGGAAACACGTTCGTTTGAAACGTCTTTGTCATCAACATTGGATTATTTAGACTCCAACGTGCGCAAGTCTGTCGGCTATACTTAGCGGCTTCTTATTTTTATCAAACAAAGTAGTGCAATGTCCCAGTACACCTGATATTCACATGTCTTTCATACAAAAACGACAGAAATCATTGATGTTAGACGCCATTACTGCGTCCCGCTTTTCTGTCGCTGTGATTACGTCACGTTGTTCATTACTCTGATTGGTCCTAGCGCTATCCAATTGCGTGCTGACATTTTGAAAGACAACCGTAGATCCCGCCTCACGACTGAGAGCCGTCAATGGGTCGTGGCCAGACTATATATTCACATATATAGGATGGCTTGTAAGGCTACACGTTTCCACCACAGCTACTGTTGTTATTACAAAAAGCTGCTATGTTGAACCTCAAAGTTGGATTCAAAAACATTCTCTGACTTAGGGGGGTGTTCCAGTTCATTATTTCTACTCAGAAGTTAGAATTTCCGAGATTTTTTGTTACTCTCCCATATTTTTGATACTTACCTGGAATGTTTGGTAGCTCACCTGTTCTAACTGAATACATTTTCTGAAAACCTGATGATTTTCTGGGATTTTTTTTTACACACAACAATTATCTATTCTTTTATTCATTCTTGTCTCTGATATGTAACTAATATTACAAAAAAGACTAAAACTATAACTGAAACTAATAAAAACTAAACTGAAACTAAGCATTTTCAAAAAATAAAAACTAAACTAAAACTAAAAAACAAGTTGTAAAAACTTATTAAAACTAAATAAAATTAAAAACTTTACGTAAAAACTAAATAAAAAAGTTAAAGTCCCAAATATTCATCACACACTGGTGAAATTACATCTCTGCATTTGACCCATCCCCATGGTGGGGAGCGGTGAGCTGCAGCTGTGGCTGCGCTCGGGAACTATTTGGTGGTTTAACCCCCCAATCCAACTCCTTAGTGCTGAGTGTCAAGCGAGGAGGGATTGGGTCCCATTTTTTCAAAGTCTTATGACCCAACCGGGAATCGAACCCTGATCTCCCAGTCCCGGGGCGGACACTCTACCACTAGGCCACCGGAGCTGAATAATAAATAAAAACTAATAAAAAATGCAAAACTGTTAAAACCTTGGATCTAACGTCCAGGAGAGAGCAAAATGCATCTCGGCTAGTAGAAGCTAACTGTTAGCATTAACAACTCCACAACATGGCAGAACTCCTCCAGGCTTGTGTTATTTGTGGAGATAAAACATCAACATTGCAAAGCAAACTGATCAGTGGTAGAGTTGTGTTGCTGTTAGCCAATCAGAGGTGAGATGTCAGAATATCAGGAAATAAGACTCCTAATCCCGTCATCTTCTGCTCCCCTCTGCTCTGGCTCATGTCTACCTCCTAAAGCAGGATCACCAGAGCTTTTTTCCCCCACATTGACTCACAAGGCATTTGTTTATACTAGAGACCAGTGCTAATGTGTTTTGTGTTGGTCTTTAATGATTGCCTACCTCCCTAAACATTATATCTTCTCTGGTAGATCCTGGCTAGATCTCTGACTCCTGAATCTGGTTTAAACAGGAAAACAGTTTTTAAAAAATGTCCTTGTAATAAAATAAAATAAACAAAAATCAAGATGACAAATGCTAGAAATGAACAGGATTTCTTTAAAATCAAAATGAACTCACAAAGACTCACTAACCTTGGAAGGATCTTAGGAATAGCAATGCAAGGATCAAAAAGAAAGACTGTATCCCATGAGCTCAGTGTGCAATCCATAAAAAAAGGAGTGGAAAGCACAGAAAGCGCTCTGCCGCGTCAGTCAGTTTGAGTTTGTCAAATAGCAGATGTCAGAAAAAACAGGACGCCCTTGGTGTTATATTGTGATTGATGACAAAAAGTCTATGTGAGTAAACGTGTCTCTCTGAGGCTGAGTGCACTGGCCGCCATAAATCTGGGGATAAGGCTTGCTTGCATTCAAGGACGACTCTGGTGCACGTTTCCATGCGTTGCATCACAATTTATGGTCAAGATAAATAACATTTACACATCTTGCACTTCATTTTCAGTTCTTGTGGACTGTTTGTTGACTTGTTTGAGTGCAGTGCTTTAGGCGGAACCCCTTTATATTCAGTAGATGACGGCATCTTTAAACTCAGCAGCACTGATCAGATTTACTCCGCTATCATGCTTGTTACATGTTTCATTTTTAGATCCATCCAGACTGTCAATCCATCTGTGCTTCCTTCCTTCCTTCTATGCATGAGCCCCCAAATAGGAAAGTAATTGGACAAGTCCGAGTGGCAGCTGACAAGTCTTGCTTGGCAGATGTGACCAGGAAACATGAACACAGCAGGTCCAATTGAGGAGAATGGGAGGCCTTTTCAGAGGCAGATGGAACCATTTAGAGGAAAAGGAAATGATTCAACATAATCGATGAGGCTACAAATGGTTTCTTGTGTGAATGAGATACAAGTACGAGCCAAATGTTACTCATTTGTTTGAGATTCAGATGTTTTTAGTCAGTGGAATGTTCAGTGTTTAAAGGGACACTTTGCAACTTTTTTATATTTTTAAATCATTTACTGAGTCAGTGTGTGCTAACATGACCCTTTACAGGGTTAATGAAAGGCCACCTAGCCCCTGTCGCCCCCTGTGGCCAGAATGTTCCACTTGCAAATTCACAGTTGCCGGTTTGGTCTGTAGGGACTTACCTGCGCTGCACTCTGGTTCCAGCACATTTCCTGCATGTTTTAGATCATGAACACAGCTGATTTGTTTGATTTAGTGATGAATAACTACTGTAGAAACTAATGAGGGCTGAGGAGACATTTCAGCAGTTATATTAAGGTGTTAAAGCAACACTCCGCAACTTTTACACTGTAAAATAATGTTTATTGTAAAGTTTTGGCAGCATGCTATCATCTACTATGTTCATTTTTCGCACCTGTGATAGTGTTAGGGGGTCCCATGTCAGTTTACCGCACTATACAGTTTTTTGCTCCGGGTCGAAACAGTAAGTACTGACTGCGTGTCGCTTTTTACGGCAGAATATGGCAAGCCATAGGGATAAAAAAAAGCGTGCGTTCTAAACATGCGTTATGTCCGCCAAAATGCGCATCTTGAACACACGTTCTGACGTAAAAGGGTGCAAAAAAAAGCGCATTCTAAAATTGCGCGTTATGTCTGCCAAAACGCACGTACAAGATGGCGGACATAAAGCGAGTTTAGAACGCACGCTTTTTTTATCCCTTTGGCTTGCCTTGAAAACATAACATAGACTC